>JAXIVJ010003504.1:0-7500 GCA_036785665.1 Chirona hameri
GACCAGGTTAAGTCAACTTCGAAATTTTACCTCAGGTCAAGGTCAAGTGTTGACCAAGTAGGTCATGTTGCATATGGGAAGACGTGCCTCGACGAGACAAACACATTAGTGTCGGTTTCACTTCTCTATCGTCATTATGTCAAAGAGTTATTGACATACAACTATTGGTGACCTCCGATGACCTTGGCTGAGACCCTGAACAAAAATAGCACCTAGGTCATCAAGCATGCCCTATAATAACATGATCCAGAAGGAAATAAACTGATATCTTGTGTATCCTTGGAATAGGAAGTATTCGAACATTTCCCATTGACTTATAATGGGGAGGTCACGAAATTGACCCGACCTTAGGTCGCCGGTATAAAAATCCAAGATAAACGAATTGCAGATATATGTGACCTTATGAAATCCTGTAAGTGTAAAACCGATCATAAAAAACTGTGACTGTGGTACCACACATTCTTCTGGAGGTAGGGACACGTGACCTGGTCTGGTGACCTGATCTGAGATGACCCGAGGTATTTTTTAACGTAATGTGCGCAATTGATGCCCGAACAGCTGTGACAAAAACGGCGGCGCTGCGCGCCGCCGTTTTCCCGCTATCTTTGAAAACCCTGAGGGGGGGTGTCTAAACACCCCCCGCACGGCGCAGGTTAATTTCGCTCGATTTGCTTTTGTTGTGCCTGTTCTTGACGGCATTTATTCAGCTCAGGAGTTTGTCCAAAAATAGAGGTAGGGTCCCTTGGATCCTGGCCAGGTATCAGGACAAAATCCAAACTTCAGAACAATATGGCGATCCGAGTCAGGAATCGCCACAATGTAAAACATGCTACTGCCCTTAAATACTGTTATTCCTTTTCAGGTTCGGTTTTTCTTCGTTCGTCAAACCTTGCTCGCGATATCCTTCCGAATCCGAGAATGTCTATGCAACCAGCATTCACAGTAAATCCAAAGGTCTGACGGAGTGGGACCACACCAACAAAACAAAGTGGTTCGAAACAAACTGTCGTTACCGTCTTTGTAAAAGACCTTAACCCGCGCGGCGCTGGGGGGGGTAAATTTTACCCCCCCTCCCGGATTTTCTCCATAACTTGATAACTATGACAGATATCAAAGTGAAACTTACGGTAGCTTATGGTGCATCAATTCGACGTCTTCTGCCATTTTTTTTTTAAAATTCGTGAAAATTTGTGGCAGATAATGACGTTTTAGTGACGTCATGCCATGTCATTTTTGGTGAAAAAACGTTAAATGTTTGAAAAATAGTAGAAAATAGCGTGTTACTGCAAATTGCAAATACAAGACGTCAAAAGAAGGGAAATAACATTGTCTTTGACATGGCTATCTCAGATTTGCAAAATTTTGGGTTTTTGACCCCCAAAAATGCAAAAAACTTATTTTTGGGGAAGAATTTCCACAAAAGTTTTTGTTTGAAGATTTTCAAAAAAACGGAAGATATATTAGAGAACCGAGTATGAACGATGTTCAAACCAAATTTCAAAGCAATTTATTTATTTTTGACTGACTTATGGCTCTCTAAGTACAAGTAACTCATGACGTAATTTTTTAAATTGCGTTTTTTGGCTTTTACTGACCAGATACAGACAAATAAATGCCACCACTGTATTTCGAATACAAAACTAGTCTATAAACATGCAATGTTTATTTAGATTAATCAATTTCAAATTTTGACCTTATTGTGACCTGACCTTGACCTGAAGACGATTATATGGTGTCAGGCTGTGAAAATGGCTGCTTCTATCGAATTATACGTGTAAAATAACCCATACAACATGTGTCGCATGGCTTTCGTAGACCTGTGACCTTGTGTGACCTGACCTTGACCTTGACCTTTGCTTACAATTTCACTTTTACTTATGTGGGAAATGCATTATACACTCTGGAGCATTTTGTGAGATAATAGTTGCAATATAAGGCTTTGGATGGAAAGTATAGCCCCAAAAACTCAAATACTTATATTTTACATTTGACCTGACCGTGACCTGACATGTGACCTTATTTTAAGAATTTCGAGTATGCATTCGATTATTTTCGTTGAGAGCTTGCGATCGCCGCATTGCGCGTCTCGCTGCGGTTATTGGTTCGGAAGATACGAGGGGGGGGGGGGTAAAATTTACCCCCTCCCCCAGCGCCGCGCGTTCGGCTGGAGACCCCAGCGCCGCGCGGGTTAACCCTCGCCCTACGGGAGCTTTTTCACCTTCGCCCTACGGGGGGGGGCCTGACAGTCCCCCTGTTAACTTCCAAACCACGCAACTTAGAGCAATGCGGTAAGCACCAGCGTGTTGCCTGCCATGAGAGGAATCTAACAGTATGCGAATTTTAGGTTTCAGGTTAACGGGTGACCTTCCAGGTCAAATGAATGACCTCGGATTTACCACGTCCAGAACAGCGATTTTGCTCTTCAGAAAACCTCAAAATTTGATATTGATAAATGTAAATAAAAAGGCATGTTTCTAGACCAGTTTTGGCTCAGAAATATAGAAAAGGTAATTATTTGTTCGTATCTTGTCAAAAAGTTTAAACAAAAAGTTATAACAAAATGACGTCATCAGTTTCTTACACTTAGGGAGCAATCACTCAGTCAAAAATGAAGATATTGCTTTGAAATTGGGTATGGGTATTTTACATACTCAGTTCTCTCACATATATTTTGGTTTTTCTAACATCTTTAAAACAATTATTTTGTGAGGATTTTCCCAAAAAATCCGTTTTTAAATTTTAGGGGTCAACACCCCCAAATTTTGACAATCCGAGATCGCCATTTAAAAGAGAATGCCATTTTGTATCTTTGGTGAATTGTGTTTGCAATTTCCTTTAAAACTCTGTTTTCTACCATTTTTCAAATATTTATCGTTTTTCCACCAACATGACGTCATCAAAACATTATTATCTCCGAAACTGCTCAACCAATTTCAATTAATTTTACCGCATACGTATAATTGTTATAAACTCAGCTACCGAAAATTTCAGCAAGATGCGCCGCATGTGTAAAAAGTTATTCAAGAAAAACCTCAGGGGGAAGCCTGTCAGGCCCCCCCCCCCCACCGTAGGGCGAGGGTTAAGTCTGACCTCCGCCCATTGGTTTTGCTCCTCAACTCTTCTGATTTTGAGTCGGCACTCGCGCTGGCAGGGACTCGGGAAATGAGCGAGTCTCTGACACCGTCATCTGCTCCGTCTCCGCCGCCCCGGCCCTCATAGCGTCGGCATCCGATGTGAAACAATTCCCAGCTAAATGGCACCCGCCCAAACTATTACATACAACCCCCAGCAACCAACAAGCAACTGGCAGTCCTTGGCGGGCCCTCGACCTGCCTGAGAGGGATCTTCGCCTGCTTGAAGGCTTACTCATGGCCTGAGAGAGCTTCTAGCCTGCCTGGGAAGGCATTCTGATGGTCTGAGAGGATTCTCTTCTGGCCTGTGAGAGGCCATGTTAGTCCATGGAGGGTTTCCGTTTCCACTGCATCTATTTCGGCCTGTATAAGGCAGTATATCATCTCTGAACCTGATTCTTAGCTTCATTTTGAACAGGTAAACGGCGAATGGAGATGTCTGGTCACTTATAAGCTCGCCAAGTATGGCCCATAACTGCACTTGGAGGAAACTGTCCCTGCTCTTCCTATACCCATCGTCCTTGGTTGGTGTACACAGATGACACATTTGGTAGTTGTCACTTGTGTAGCTAGGAGCCAAATGAGGTCGTGTTTTAACATCATCATCACACTGCTTGTATTCGCTGTGAAACGGGAAAACGTGGTATAAAATAACAAAACAACAAAGAATTCACACGAGTAGCTCATGAACGTCCATTAACTCATCATGAACACTGCATTGCCGGGAACAATTGATCGTGACATTACAATTCGCAAATAGCACAAATAAACTAACAAACACTGCTTGTGTGCTGTTCACGATCACATACAAACGCCGAACCCTGAAGCTCTGAGTATTTCAAGCTTGGAGTTCGCTGCGCCCCGCAGTAAAATGAAATGCCACTCTGTCGTGGCGGCTCTCGTCCGGCTGCTATATCGCTCCAGTCTCGGTAGTTGTGTGACCTGTGTGGGTTAAACGCCGGCCGACGTCCATTTTGTCCGGCGTCGGCGTTCCCATGGAGACGACCCTGTCGTTCCCGTGATCACAGTGGTGTGTGGTGTGTACTGTGTGGCGACGGGCATTGTGTACAGGTGGGCGGGCGATGGGACGTTTTTGATACAAGCTATTTTTGCATATTTATCAGCGTTTTTGATTTTTCCGCAGTCTCTGTGTTTCCGATGCTCATTTGTTACCGTCTGCCCGTACACGTTTTAACCCTCGCCCTACGGGAGTTTTTTCACCTTCGCCCTACGGGGGGGGGGGGCTGACAGGCCCCCTGTTAACTTTCAAACCAAGCAACTTAGAGCAATGCAGTAAGAACCAGCATGTTGCCTGTAATGAGAGGAATCGAACAGTATGCAATTTTGAGGTTTCAGGTCAAAGGGTGACCTTCCAGGTCAAGTGAATGACCTCGGATTTACCACGTCTAGAACAGCGATTTTGCTCTTCAGAAAACCTCAAAATTAGAAATTGATAAATGTAAATAAAAAGGCATTTTCCTAACCAGTTTTGGCTCACAAATACAGAAAAGTTAATTATTTGTTCGTATCTTGTCAAAAAAAAGTTTAAAAAAAGTTATTAAAAAAATGACGTCATCAGTTTCTTACACGTAGGGAGTCATCACTCAGTCGAAAATAAAGATATTGCTTTGAAATTTGGTATGGATATTTTCCATACTCAGTTCTCTCACATATATTCCGGTGTTTCTAACATCTTTGAAAATTTTGATTTTGTAGTGATTTTTCCCAAAAAAAACATAGTTTGGAGATTTTGCTTGTATTCTGCATCGCCTAATTATACCTTCTTCAGTTAACAAATTTGTAGGCGACAAGTTTCGAGGAGCCTGCAAAAGGGCGTATTGCCCCACCCCTGGGCAAGACGCCCCCTGTCGATGGGGCAAAACGCCACACCCCCTCGAACTTGGCTCCTATGGAGAGTAGGCGAAATATAAAAATACCATTTGATAGCTCGTCGGAATTAATGTCGAAACCATTTCGTCATTTTTTGGCTCAGGTCAATACTTAGTTCAACAGAGGTAGTCAAAGGTCACCATGGTAACTCCTGGAATCTGTCTCAGATTTCCCCAAATATCTCGGGAACTATGATAGCTGGGAACACACGGAAAAACAATCAAAGGCTTTTAAATATGCATTCGCTGGGCCTATGTCCATTATTTAGATCAGTTGAACAGTTTAGGCACAATAGGTCATCAACGGTTAAGCACCAGACGAAAGGGGCGTTTTACTCCATTGCGTGCTTTCAATGAAAAGCGAGCCAAGCCCAAAAACGTGCATGAACCCATAAATGAGCAATAGACATTTTCTTACATAAGATTCTAACCTTTCAGTTCTATGAGTTTACCGACCATATGTTGCTTGTTTTGTAGAGCAGAATATTTTTACCCGGGACCTTTAAAATTCCGAGATATCTTGGTGAGGCATTTTACCCGGTGGGGCGTGTTGCCCCATCTTACCCATCGGTATGTATATTTTTTCCATTCTAAGATCCATTATCACACAAGGAGGAACATATACCCATACACGGAGGGAGGCTACTGTGGCCAAGGGAAGGGCACGGCAGCGTCGGTTCAGAACCGGCTTCCGCTGAGGTTCGCCAATCTTCTCTATGCAGAATAACGCATATCACAGAACTTCTTAAAATGTAAACTGCCAAATCCGGATAACGCTTTATTAACTTTGTATCCAATGCGTTCATTCCTTATTCTTTAGCTTATATTTGTGCACTATATCAGATACCAACTCCAGGAGACTATAATTAATTTAAGTCCATTTCTTTCTGGGTGAAAATCTGTTGATGTTGGTCTGACGTGATGTGACTGATCCCAGGATCTGACGTGATGTGACTGGTATATGGGATGCATGCCGCATTACTGCAGGTCGACATTTATGGCGTGTCTTAAGACCATTCATTTCGACGGTGGATCGGCTGCCACAGCGGCGGCAGCCGATCCCCGGTCCATCCACGCTGTTAGTCATGTGTATTGGCGTGTATGTACAGTCGGTCCCATAATGATCTTCCCTTGCCACTACGTGGCGCTACGGTCGCGATAGGCTCAAAAAGGTGGTTTCCTCACCGTAGGTTGGTAACCATTGTGGCCGTCTGGCAGGTGCGTGACCTGGGGAGGGGGAGGGAGGGAGGGAGTGCGGGGCGTTGTCGGAATGGAATGCGCTGCGACCCGGGTGGTGGTCAGGGCCGTCTGTATCGAGGGTCAAGAGGTCGCCTGTCCTGAGCTGGCAGAGAGCTAATATTGGAGACTGAATAACAGTGTTCACCACATCAGCCCAAATATCTCAGTCGGCATAAATGTCTACTCCTAGCGTATTCGTGGATTGGTCATGGGTTCGAATCGCGCTGGCGCCAAGAGCTTTTACGTGTATTTCTTTCTTAATCTAATCATGCCACGTGTCATGTGCAATGCAGAACCCCGAAATTACGAATACAAACGTCCACCTGATGATTCTACACGAAAAAGCAGACACATGCACTGGGCCTCGCACTGATATGCAGTGATGGCCTACGTTACGCTACGGTATGTTTGTTGGTAACACGTAGCTCAAGAAATCGTTGCGTAGAGTAATTGAAGTAATTCTTAGCGCACTACCGAAACAAATATTCAAATAACGTAACTGCTACGCAAGCTATTTCGTAGCATAACATCAGGGGGCGGCGCCACAGCGGAAGAGGGGCAGGGGCGGGCAAATATTGCGCCCCTGGACTTAAGGAGGTCCTATACAAACAAAGGGAGGCCCTCGTAAATATACCTCAATACTCAGCAGTTACTAAATACATAGACAATTGGAATGAGTTGCAAGTCGCTCCTTTAAATTACAACCGGGAGATGTTCGAGGAGGCACCTAAAACAAATAAGCGTGACAAATTCAAAGGATTCAATTAAAATGGCAATTGAGGAAAACTCCAAGAAGGCCCTAAAAACTACCCACTCAAGCTCCAAATATCCCCTAAAGAGATGCCCGACACAAGCACCAAGAAGGCCGCGAGAAGACAGCCGAGACAAGCTCCTAAAATTCCCCTAAGAAGACAACCGATATAGACTCCACATAGGCCCCTACGACAATAACCGGGAAAGCTGTTCATGGGATACTTCAGAGGAGGCTTCTACAACCACAAAGTATTCCGTGAAAGCCCCTAGGAAGGCGGTCGAGAAGATTTTTCACGAGGCCCCCACGAAAATAGCCGGGAAGTCCCTTTCCCAAATGGAGCCCTTGCCTTCGGTTTTCCCCTCCCTGACACAAATCCATGGCGCTGCCCTGCAGAGCATATGCTGCTGATGGTAATGGGTATCGCATTGGTATCTTATATAGCTGAGGGTAACCTTATTGTTAAATTATAACGTCTTATGGATCGATG
>JAXIVJ010003504.1:12500-93305 GCA_036785665.1 Chirona hameri
CCTACCTACCTACCTACCTACCTACCTACCTACCTACCTACCTACCTACCTACCTACCTACCTACCTACCTACCTACCTACCTACCTACCTACCTACCTACCTACCTACCTACCTACCTACCTACCTACCTACCTACCTACCTACCTACCTACCTACCTACCTACCTACCTACCTACCTACCTACCTACCTACCTACCTACCTACCTACCTACCTACCTACCTACCTACCTACCTACCTACCTACCTACCTACCTACCTACCTACCTACCTACCTACCTACCTACCTACCTACCTACCTACCTACCTACCTACCTACCTACCTACCTACCTACCTACCTACCTACCTACCTACCTACCTACCTACCTACCTACCTACCTACCTACCTACCTACCTACCTACCTACCTACCTACCTACCTACCTACCTACCTACCTACCTACCTACCTACCTACCTACCTACCTACCTACCTACCTACCTACCTACCTACCTACCTACCTACCTACCTACCTACCTACCTACCTACTACCTACCTACCTACCTACCTACCTACCTACCTACCTACCTACCTACCTACCTACCTACCTACCTACCTACCTACCTACCTACCTACCTACCTACCTACCTACCTACCTACCTACCTACCTACCTACCTACCTACCTACCTACCTACCTACCTACCTACCTACCTACCTACCTACCTACCTACCTACCTACCTACCTACCTACCTACCTACCTACCTACCTACCTACCTACCTACCTACCTACCTACCTACCTACCTACCTACCTACCTACCTACCTACCTACCTACCTACCTACCTACCTACCTACCTACCTACCTACCTACCTACATACCTACATACATACATACATACATACATACATACATACATACATACATACATACATACATACATACATACATACATACATACATACATACATACATACATACATACATACATACATACATACATACATACATACATACATACATACATACATACATACATACATACATACATACATACATACATACATACATACATACATACATACATACATACATACATACATACATACATACATACATACATACATACATACATACATACATACATACATACATACATACATACATACATACATACATACATACATACATACATACATACATACATACATACATACATACATACATACATACATACATACATACATACATACATACATACATACATACATACATACATACATACATACATACATACATACATACATACATACATACATACATACATACATACATACATACATACATACATACATACATACATACATACATACATACATACATACATACATACATACATACATACATACATACATACATACATACATACATACATACATACATACATACATACATACATACATACATACATACATACATACATACATACATACATACATACATACATACATACATACATACATACATACATACATATATATATATATATATATATATATATATATATATATATATATATATATATATATATATATATATATATATATATATATATATATATATATATATATATAATATAAAGAGGGCTTACTCTACAGGGAAAAATAAAATCGGATCTTTCGGGTATATTGTAGCACCCTGACGAAGGGTGTTACAATATACGCGAAAGCTCCGCTTTTAATATTTGTATTGTGGAGTAAGTCCTCTTTGCATTTAATCTTCATCTGCGATCTCTACGTGCTTTGACCCTTCCGGTCTCACCAGAGACTCCTCTGACCTTCCAAGAAGCCCCTCTTGTGTGTCAAGGGGCCCATTCGACCTGTTCAGAGGTCCTTCCGACCTGGCCAGGGACTGCACTGGCTGCTTTGTCGCCCTGCCGACATGCTCAGGGGCAGGGGCGGCGGATTGCGGGGCGCAGGGTACCCAAAATCCCCCCTCAAATGAAAATCCTGGGGAGGGGAAGGGTCATGTTTCTCCAGATTGAGCAGGCTAAAATCTGGCGGGGGGGGGGGGGGGCAAAGCTACCCTTTGCCCCCAGGATTTTCGACTGGGGGGAATTTTGGGTACCCTGCCCCCGCAATCCGCCGCCCCTGCTCAGGGGCCCCTCCGACCTGCCCAGGGGCCCCTCCAGTCTGGCTAGGAACTCATCCGGCATGTTCAAGGGCCTTCCGACCGGCCCAGGGACCCTTTCGGTCTAGCCAGGGGCTCCTCTGACTTTCCCAGGAGCCCCTCCGATCGGCCCAGCGACTCTTCTGGTCGACCTGCGCTGGCGGCTTTGTGGCCCTTGCCGACATGATCAAGGGGCTCTCCGACCTACCCTGGAGCCCCTCCGTGCTGGCCAGGGGCCACTTCGGCATGTTCAGGGGCCCTTCTTACCCGCCCAGGGGTCCTTTCGGTCTGATCAGGGGCCCCTCCGATCTGCGCAGGGACCCTTTTAACTTTCCAGGGGCCCTCTGGTCTCGCCAGGGGCCCTTTAACCTTATAAGGGGCCCTTCCGAATTAGCAAGGGACTGCGCTGGCTGCTTTGTCGCCCTGCGACATGCTCCGAGGGCCCTCCGACCTACCCTGGGGCCCCTCCGTGCTGGCTAGGGGCTCATTCGGCATGTTCAGGGGCCCTTCTGACCCACCTAGGGGCCCTTTCGGTCTGGTCAGGGCCCCTCTGACCTGCACAGGGACCTGCTCAGGGGCCCTTATGACCTGGCAAAGGACTGCGCTGGCCGCTTTGTCGCCCTGTCGACATGCTCAGGGGCCTCTCAACCTGCCCAGGGGCCCCAGTGTGCTGACTAGGGGCCCATTCGACGTGTTCAGGGGCCCATTCGACGTGCTCAGGGGGCCCTCTGACCCGCTCAGGGGCCCTTTCGGTCTTGCCAGGGGCCCCTCTGACATGCACAGGGCTCTTTTGAACGTCCAAGGGTCTTTCAGAGGGCCCTGATGGCGGGCCGCCGCCCTCCCCTTGGCTACGTGCCTGCGCATACATGATTGTTGAACCCCACCATTCATTTTAGTTGCTTTTTTATAAATCCTCCGGAGGTGGCAATATCCCTTTAATTAAGCACATTTGAGGATAAAGGTATTGCATTTACTTTTCGGAAAGTTCTGAAGGCTGCGGATATGAGAGGCCTCAGAGCTGCAGTTCGCTGGAGCTTTGCTATATGCATACATGCTATATACTTATAGTATATATATTTTTACTATATATCCTTTTAGCCTATGTGCTATTTTCTTTTATCCTATCAGGATTTGGTCAATTTATTTTATTTTATTTATTTATTTATTTGCTTTCATCGCCAACAGAGTCATACTCCACTGACAGGCGAAGTAAAAAAGATAAAAGACATGAAACACAACACATATATCACAGCCTAAAGTCGTTATAAAAGTAGAAGATGAATGACATGATGAACGAAGTGATGATGACTATGCGGTTAAAACGTACCTGATTACGAGAGCTCTAAAAACGCCAAAACTGTCATGAAAGATGTCTACGTTCAAATGACTGGCCAAGAAAACATTCATGGCTTTAGGGATCCTGCAGAACATCCCTGATTCGATAGTTCTGACTCGAGCTCGAGGCACGGCGAACAGGGTGAGGGTGCGGGTCGATCGAGGCGGCACGTGCAGAGGAAAAGAGTTGAGCAGAACCTGATAATCCACTCTCCCTCGCATAATGTTCCTCAGGAAGAGCATGTCATGCTGCACTCTGCGTTGTGCTAAAGATGGAATTTTGAAATGGAGCAGAAGGCTACCATAAGAAAGATCATTCGTTTGTCCGGAGGAAGTGTGAGCTAGCAGCCAAATGAGGAACTTGTGCTGCACTCGATCGACCCGCACCTTGTGGGAGTTGGCCGCCCCCGCCCAGACCACGCTGCAATATTCTAAAATCGATCGCACATTCGCGAAGTACGCAGCCAGTACTGCGCTTCGGTTGAATTTTGACTTGCTGGTACCTACTTGGAAAGAGCGGATAAGGAGGCCGAGTGCACGGTTGGCCCTGCTGACAGTATCCGATACATGTGGTGCGAAAGTTAATTTGGTGTCCCGGGTATTGATTTACGTAATAATTATTGAATTTCGGGGGTTTGACGCTTTTAACCGCTTTGGTAATAACTTTAGAGGCGTTTTTGTGACCTAATCTTCATGTCTTCCTCCTGTTAAAAAATAATAATGCCTTGCGCTTTAGCTAAATCTGGTCAACATGGCGTGTTAACATATGCTCATGTTTCTCCATGTTTCAGGAGCCTGACGTCACTATGAACCTTCACCATGCCTTCACCATGAACTGTCCGATAAGTGCCGGCCAGCTGAGAGGCCTGCTCAGCATGGTCATCACGGCCACGTTCTTCGCCAGGTCGGTCACCCGGCGCCTCCTATTTTTGTGACGCAACGCGCGTGCATTGCGCGACGTGGAGCATTTCAGCGACATTGTCATGATTTTTCTTGTAAACGGCATGTTTGTCGTAAACATTGTGTTGTTGTTGTCGTAAGTAAGCCAGTATTTCAATTGAACCCAAATATGTACAGAGATGGGCAGATGGTATTGGCGGCGTCAAACTCAAAACCATCCCCACTCCTAGGCAGCTCAGCTTTTCAGTACGCTGTCCCGGTTATTGACCCTAGGCAGCTCAGCTTTTCAGTACGCTGTCCCGGCTATTGACCCTAGGCAGTTCAGCTTTTCAGTACGCTGTCCCGGTTATTGACCCTAGGCAGCTCAGCTTTTCAGTACGCTGTCCCGGCTATTGACTCTAGGCAGCTCAGCTTTTCAGTACGCTGTCCCGGCTATTGACCCTAGGCAGCTCAGCTTTTCAGTACGCTGTCCCGGCTATTGACCCTAGGCAGCTCAGCTTTTCAGTACGCTGTCCCGGTTATTGACCCTAGGCAGCTCAGCTTTTCAGTACACTGTCCCGGTTATTGACCCTAGGCAGCTCAGCTTTTCAGTACGCTGTCCCGGCTATTGACCCTAGGCAGCTCAGCTTTTCAGTACGCTGTCCCGGTTTTTGACCTGGCACTGCAGGTTACACGTACTGGTCACACTGATTCGCCGATGAATCCTGCACGCGATCGGAGTCGGATTGTCGTCGGACTGCGAACGACATTCGAAAGTCCGGACATGATTGATGACTACGCGCGCGTCCCTGAGGATGAAATCGAGCACTGGTAGCTGCCCTCGCAGAAATGTTCCACGCTTACGCGACGGACAAATACCTACTCGATAACGAAATCTTTTTAATTCATACCATGTCTCACGAAGAAAGAAAAACCATTCGTCCACGTAGTCAGCATAACCAGTCGTGCTTAATCACACGTGAAGTTGCATCAGGTTTGTCCTGGTCTAGCTTGAAGTCTCCGGTCATGTACTGTGACACCAGATAAAGACAACTTTTTTAACCCTCGCCCTCAGGGGGGCTGATATGCCCCTCTGAGGTTTTTATTGAGTAACTTTTTACACATGCTGAAATCTGGCTGAAATTGTCAGTAGCTGAGTTTATAACAATTATTCGTATGCTATCAAAATTTGAAGTGTATATGATTATTATATCGTGACCTATGACCCTTTCGTCAAGGTCATGTCAGACCCCAAAGGGTCATTGACTCGACGCCAAAGGTCACCAGTTGACCTAGATACTTAAAATGGGATGCCTTTGAATTTTCCTTATGACAGGCAACACGTTACTTTTTTACGGTGTCTCTCTATCTCTCTCCGTTCGGAAGTTATTACCGAGTGGGCGCGAAGCGCCTGTGAGGTTTCTCGTCAACTTACTAGACACATTTGCATTTGACCCGGCTCGACCCGGCCATACAGACGCTTTTCAGAAGCTAATAACTTTGCAACCACTGCTCCGATTGAGATTGGGTTTTCACCATTTGATAGGTCCATCAGATCAATTTTGTTGTTGGTACAGTGCGTCCTGATAGAGGTGGTATCACAGCGCGTGGCAGTTGGCACACGCGAACGTCGAAATGAACACAGAACCTTGCAAAAATGATTCTTGATCAAAAATGGCTGTATTATTCTAAGCATTAATTTATACTCGGAGGCATGCAGCGTTCAGGACTTTCTCCCTTTTGGCGGATTTGAGAAAGGAGATCATGAACAATTTAATACAACTTCATTTTTATGTTGGCATGCATTGAGGCCTGACAATTTTTCTGGAGGACTAAAATGACTGTTACTACCACGTGTGCCCCCTTACCGTTCCATATTTAAATCCTGTTTTAGCTTTACCAGAGCGCGCTAGCTTGGTCATCGCCCAAAAAGGCGTTTTGCTGGTATTAAGCGCCCTGTACATGTGCTGTAATGCAAATCGCATAGTAATTCTCATCTATAGTGACGATTTCCGTGGCCTAAGAGGTCATGAACTGGCCTAGCCCTAAAAATCGATATATTGCCAGATAGCTAATACAACGACCAACATTTGAACGCTAACCAAATAGTTTTATACTCATAACTTTGGTAATGACGACGGACAGAGCAAAATCGTTATTTTTTGGACTTGGTCGATCTTAGGTCATTCACTTGACCTGGAAGGTCACCCGTTGACCTGAAACCTAAAAATCGCATACTGTTAGATTCCTCTCATGACAGGCAACATGCTGGTTCTTACCGCATTGCTATATGTTGCTTGGTTTGGAAGTTAACAGGGGGGCTGTCAGTCCCCCCGACGGTAGGGCGAAGGTGAGAAACGGTCCCCTTAGGGACCCTCGCCCTACGGGGGGAGGGCATGACAGCCCCCCCTGCAATTTTTATTGAATAACTTTTTACTCATACAGTGCATCTTTCTGAAATTTTGGTAGCTGAGTTTACAACAATTAGGCGTATCCTGTAAACATTTAATTGAAATTGGTTAAGTAGTTTCGGAGATAATCATGTTTTGATGACGTCATGTGGGTAAACAAATGATAAATATTTGAAATATCGTAGAGAACAGAGTTTAGAAGCAAACTACAAACGCAATTCACCAAAGATGCAAAATGGCATTCTCTTTACAATGGCGATCTCGGATTTTACAATTTTGTTTTTTTTACCCCTAAAATATATATTTTTTTTTTTAAATCCCCACAAAATCAAAATTGTCAAAGATATTAGAAAAACCGGAATAAATGTGAGAGAAATGAGTATGGACAATTCCCATACCAAATTTCAAAGCAATATCTTCATGTTTGATTGAGTGATGGCTCCCTAAGTGTAAGAAACTGATGACGTCATTTTTAAAAATAGTTTTTTGACTTTTTTTTGAAAAGATACGAACAAATAATTACCTTTGTTGTATTTCTGAGCCAAAACTGGTCTAGAAACATGCCTTTTTATTTACATTTATCAATTTCCAATTTTGAGGTTTTCTGAAGAGCAAAATCGCTGTTCTGGACGTGGTAAATCCGAGGTCATTCACTTGACCTGGAAGGTCAACCGTTGATCTGAAACCTAAAAATCGCATACTGTTAGATTTCTCTCATGACAGGCAACATGTTGGTGCTTACCGCATTACTCTAAGTTTTTTTTTGGGGGGGTTTGGAAGTTAACAGGGGGGCCTGTCAGGCACCCCCATGTAGGGCGTTTCCCCCCCGTAGGGCGAAGGTGAAAAAAGCTCCCGTAGGGCGAGGGTTAATTCGTGGTGCGCTCGGGAAGCGAAGCAATCGATTAGTCGCCGGCGATACCGGCCGGTTAAAGCGTGACAGACATCTGGTTGAGCGGAGACTTCTCTAGCATGTGTTGAGATCAACAATCCGGGTCAAAATTTGTGAACGGAATGCCATCATGTTGAACTAACATATTGTGAATGTATACAATACGGCACTTGGACGAAATAATGTATTATGCTAAGTGCAAATGTTTGCGACCTTGACACTAAGATTTTTAAGGTGGGCTCACAAGTCTCGGATTTGACAGAAATCTAACAGCAGCTCGGTCAGACAACTATAGTAGCATTGACTTCATGCAGTAGCGCACTTTACCATTTCTCGGGCGGCATGTAGCACATATGAGTTATGAGGCATCCAGTTCAGTTCACTTCAGTTCAGTTCAGTTCAGTTTAGTTCATATATTGGCGAATCATTCCACGTTGTGGTTTAGTGTTTGATGCCTTAAAAAAACACAGTCAAGATGAGTAGAAAGAAGCATATACATACATTGGTCAAGTACCCTAGTACAGATGTCTAAATCAGACGCTAAATGTTCATACAGATGCAAATACAAATGCTAAATCATCTTTGCACCAAAGATGAGATGTCATATCAGAGATGATTTGGTAGAGCGGCGAGAAGATCTGGTAACATACGAGCAGCCGAGGCAGCTGCCGGCAGGTTGTTCCAGGACTGAGCTGCACGGTATGAGAAAGCACTGCGAGCGAAGGAAAGCCGAAACGGAGGAAGCTGTAACTCGCCACTGGCTGTTGCGCGAGTAACTCGCTGCGACACGGCCGAACGTCGGACAAATAACGACTGGACAGCTTCCGGGGTGTTTGCATCATTTAAAGCCTTGAAGACTTTGATCCAGTCACGATGTTTGAACAGGTCGTCAATTTTGCGCCAGCCAAGTTTATCTAAAATAGGTGAGATGTCGTCAAATTTTCTAGCACCTTTCATTATCCGAGCCGCAAAATTGATTAGTTTTTTAATTCTGTGCAAGTGACAGTCTGCAGCTCCGCCCCAGACTGAGAGACTGTAGATGATGTGGGGAAACACGTGAGCACGAATAAGGATCTTCCGAGTCTCTGGTGTGAGGTGGTGACGAATTTTGTAAAGTGAAAGAAGAATGGAGTTGCACTTGTTGACAACATTGGATATATGCTCCTCCCAAGATAATGTATTGTCAAAAACCATTCTGAGCATCTTCACGGACGGGGAGGGAACCAGGACGTGACAGGATATGTTGATTGAGAAGGAACTGGTGCTTTTTAGAGACTGGCAGGTGCCGACAAGAAGAAGAGTTGTTTTGGAAGGATTCATTTTTAAGGAGTTAGATTTAAAGTAGGATTGGATAGACCTCAGTGTCTCCTCCTCCTGGCGAGATTTCAGAGCGCTAAGCTGGTCTCGAGGAGAGGAGTTTAGTAAGGAGGTAATCATCGGCATAGGATACTAAGCGTCCGTCAGGCAGGGAGGATGCAAGGTCGTTTGCGAAAATGCTGAAGAGTGAAGAGGACCGGGCCCGTTAAGGAACCTTGAGGAATGCCATGAGTCAGAGATAAGGAAATGTTACCGCCTCTCACCATCTGCCGACGCCCGCCAAGGTAGCTCGTGAACCAGGAGTTGTCAATGCCTTACCATGAAAGTTTGTCGAGCAATAGTATGTGGTCAACGCTATCGAAGGCACGGCTTAGATCCACTGATGTGGCCGCGACGATGTGCCCCTCATTCATCCTGCGTACCATCCAGTCAACGACATCGATGCTGACGCAGGTCATTCGGTTCCCCTCCTGGGAGGGGGTGGTTCCTTCCCCACCCAGGCGGCATATAGCTATAGGCTGGACTACTGTGTGGACGGGAACCCCTCCCCTCCCCACCCCCCCCCCCAAAAAAGAAAAGAAAAAAAGACATCGATGAGGGCATCTTCCGTGGAGTCACATTTGCAGTAGGCATATTGTGTGGAAGCCAGGATATTATTGCTAATCAAATATTAAGTAACCTGACGGCATACGACCTCGCAAATTTTTGACAAGACTGGTTATATAGAGATTGGCCTGAAACTATTGGCTTCCTCACGAGATCCAGATTTGAATAGCGGCACCACTCACGCCTGTTTCCAAGACGAAGGAAAAAACATGCGTACTGATGGAGGAATTCACCAAGTGCAATACATGAGGTGCGATTACTGCAAAACACTTTCGCACGGGTGCTATGGGCAGCAGGTCATCAAGCCCGACAGCTTGGCTGACAGACAGTGCGCGGTAGAGCCAGCCCTTCATGGAATGGGAATCCCCATGGAACCCATAGAACAGGATGGAAATGGATGGGAATGGAGCCATTTTTGGAAATGTAACGGGTTGGAAAGAACAGACCATATATTTTGTTTACCACCACAAAAAGTGAAATATGCTGAAACGGGTGGGAATGGGAGCTCCATCAATTATGAATTCGGATTTTGATTTGGATTGGGACGGGTTTGGGTCTGGCTGAATGGGCTGGAAAGGGATGGGCTGAAAATGTGTCCCATGAAGGGCTTTAGTGCGCAGCGGACAGTTCCGGAAGCGTAACCGCACGAAGCGTCAGCCCAGCTGTCGTCACGCAGGGTGGCCTGGGAGGGAGGGGAGACTCAGCGCTGTCACCAGCTGCTATCTCAGCGGCGATTGTTGGCCCGACATTGGCAAAGTGTCGGTTAAATTTTTCCGCCTTTTCAGCGGACAACGAGGCAGGGCTATTCCCACTCCCTTTCGGCCGCATAACACATTCTTTCACACCCTGCCAGAAGGCATTACGATCGCGTGACATTTGAACACATACATATTCTCTACGTGACACGGCAAAGTGGCCCTTGACCAGATTTCGAAGCCTGCGGCACTCCGTCTGATTTCCCCACTCCCGTCTCTGCGCCACACAAGATTGGCCCTATCCCTACACCGCATTAATTCAAAAAGCGTCTCATCGTCCTCCACCCACGGACAGTGGTGCCGACGGCGCGGTGTCACTGTTCTTAGCGGACAACGGGAATCGAGCACGCTCCACCGAAGTCGCATAAAACTACATACTTTCGTATCGACATCCGTCGCTTTATAAACAGGATCCAAATTAAGATACAGTAGTTCCGAGCATATCGCATCCCAGTTCGCTTTACGCCATGACCTCGATACGAAACTTTCTGGACTAATGTGAAGTTTAACCACAGGAAAGCTTATTACAGTGGTAAGGTGATCAGAAATTGGCTCTGTTGACCAGAAAACCGTTGAGTTCAGTCCGTCCACGTTGGTGATGATATGGTCCAGGAGGGTAGGGGTCGGCTCCAGATGAGTAGGTTCCGTGACCAGTTGTTGCAGTCCCAGGTCGTTCAGCGCCGCCATGTACCGACGACAGACTGGTGTGTCCGGTCTGAGGACGTCTATATTGACGTCCCCGAGACAGAACGTAGGTCGGCCCGCGGCCAGAGAGTCGCGTAGCTGGTCGTGAATTTCTTCTATGCCACGTATGTACCGCTGGCGTGGTGGACGGTACACCACCCCCACGGTCACAGAACTTCGGCCTCTACATTTCACAGAAACCCAGAGAGATTCTAGTGCCGCACTACTACTTGTAATGGGTAGGATGTTGCATTCCAGTGTGTCCCTGTGAATAATTGCCACACCACCACTGTTCTCCCTGGTGCCTGGCTGAAGTGGCCGATCACGACGCAGTATATTATACCCCGGGAAAATCAACACAGAGGTGCAAAAACCTTCCAACCCACCAACGAGCGTTTGTGACAACAACCGGGTGATATCATCTGACAAAAGTGACAAATTCTGGCTTTAAAAAAAACTATTTCCACAATTCAAGTTACTTCGATGATTCTGTATCCAATTTGACACACGTGAAATTCTGCCACAAAAGCAGTCGCTGATTCAGGGCCTCCCGTAAGTATGTAACTGGGTGGGCAAATGCCCACCCAGTGCTCCAAAATGCCCACCCAGTTGTAAACTATGAAATTACGGGCATCCGTAATCTCCCGTCCCCTCTCGGTGACCAAAAAGCAACTAAATAACCATTCTGGCATCGGTAGTCAATTTTTCCTGTTTGGAAGCATTTGAATGCGCCTGGAAAGACCAATCACGCCACGCCAAATCGAAGTCACAGAGAAAACCTACGGATTCGAGTCATTGTTCTAGTAATTCATTATGATCTGGGTAGCTGTTACCCAGATCTACACAGCACAGTCGCTGCTATACTAACTGCTGCACTGGACATCCCTCATTTACTGTGTGATGTGAGGGATTTTTTTAGTTCAGATATAATATAATAAATATGGTTCATCGTGTTCCCGTTATTTTGTATTTGTATTCACGATCTCAGCGCCTTTCCATGCAAGACGGTTTATTCCAGCAGAGTCAGGTTAAAGGAATATTGCCACCTCCGGAGGATTTCTAAAAAGCAACTTAAATGAATGGTGGGGATCAACAATCATGTATGCTCAAGCTCAAACTTGCTCATGCAGCACCTAAAGCAGGGTATCGGCAAAGCATTTTGTATGTATTTCTGACTCCAAAACGTTGGTCCCAGCTGTGCTCAGTACTAGATTCATGATGGCCGCTCTCATCCAATTTGGCTGTGGTATTGGCGCCCGCCCAAAGCCGAAGCGTACGAATTCGCCGAGACTTGACCTTGAAAAGTCTATCTGTGTTATAAGGTATAGGTCACATAACTCCTACGGTCCCAAGGTCGAGCTATAGCCATTCTTGCTGTTTTATTATGAAAGAGGCTAAGGTTGTTGAAAATATAATTAACTGCATACGCTTTTTAATTTTAAAGTGCACTGACGGAATGGTGATGTTGAGTTTGCAACATTAAAAAAGAAATAACAGTCCGCAAAGAAGTGATTCTAAATAGTGATGTGGCCACTCCAATTTTAAGAATGCTTGGCAAGCATGAGTGGTGCAAATGCATTTTTTGATCTAATGGGGGAGGTTCGGGAACCAAATTTTGCAGGTGAAATCGGACACGCTTAATCGACCGATACACACCAAAAAACTCCATATTGGCCTGCGAGGTGGCAATGTCCCTTTAATAAAGGGATATTGCCACCTCTGGAAGATTTCTAAAAAGCAACTTAAATGAATGGTGGGGATGGGGGAATCGTGTATGATCAAGCTCAAACTTGCTCCTGCAGCACCTAAAGCAGGGTATCGGCAATTTATTTTGTATTTATTTCTGACTCCAAAACGTTGGTCCCAGCTGTGCACAGTACTAGATTCATGATGGCCACTCTCATCCAGTTTGGCTGTGAAATTGGCGCCCGCCCAAAGCCGAAGCGTCCGAATTCGCCGAGACTTGACCTTGAAAAGTCTATCTGTGTTAGCAGGTATTGGACTCGAATCTCCTACGTCCCCAAATTCGACCCATAGCCATTCCTGCTGTTTTATTCATGTTTTATTACGAAATAGGCTATGGTTGTTGAACATATAATTAACTGTATACGCATTTTAATTTTAAAGTGCACTGACGGAATAGTGATGTTGAGTTTACAATATTCACCAGTACAACGCCTTTTTTGGCGATGATTGAGCGGGCGCGCTCTGGTAAAGCTAAAACAGGTTTGAAATATGAAACGGTACGGGAGCACACGTAGTAGTAACACATAGTCCTTTCAGTACTCCAGAAAAAATTGCCAGACCTCAATGCATGCCAACATAAAAATTAAGTTTTATTACATTTGTCATGACCTCCTTTCTCGAATCCGCCAAAAGGGAGTACGTCCTGAGCGCTGCATGCTTCAGCGTATAAATTAATGCTTAATATAATGCTAGCGTATAAATTAAATTAATGCTTAATAAAACCATTTTTGATCAACAATAAATTTTGGATCGATATTGTTTGTAAAAATGTTTGCAATTGCACATGTTTTATTTCTCAAAGGTTGACGGAAGTGAGGACATGTTTGCAATTACAAACTTGTAATTCCAGTGGGTCAGGAGTTTTGAATTTCAGAAACTGCATTGACAGTTGACGTTGTTTGACTGTTCAGGTTATTTTCTTGGTGAGGTTGTTACGTTGTCGAGTTTGTTAGGGTAATGGTTTAGTTATACATAGGTATAGCTGCCAAAAAAAACGTTATTTCCCGAGAAATTCTAACAGGGATCTCCAGCTTTGAAGTCCAGTCACAGTGCACCTTACCGATTGCGCTATGATGTGAGGGGCGCCTCCGCGCAGAGAAACCGCATGGCGATAGCATTGCAGCGGTCAACGATGTCTTTGAACCTTTACCCATTACGACGTAGGAAATTGGCTAGGTTAGGTGGAAAAATGGTCGAGAAATTCAACAATCTTTCTTTTGAGAGTAGTTCTGTTGTTATGCTCCGCCACCTGGTGAATGGCCAAATTCTGTTTACTCTAATTGCTTACCAAGATGTATTTTTACGATCAGAGTTTGCATTTCGATGAAATGCTAATTAAAATATAATGCTCCCTATAACTAATTTTATTTTGAATAAAAAAATAAACCACAATGTTAATATTTGTTAAATCAATTTGTTAACAATCAAATTATTGGTCATTAGCATCAAGTTTAACCCTCGCCCTACGGGGGGGGGGGCTGACAGGCCCCCCTGAGGTTTTTCTTGAATAACGTTTTACACATGAGGCGCATCTTGCTGAAATTGTCGGTAGCTGAGCTTACAACAATTATACGTATGCTGTAAAAATTGAATTGAAATTGGTTCAGTAGCTTGGGAGATAATCATGTTTTGATGACGTCATGTTGGTGGAAAAACGATTTGTTTTTTACATGGTAGAAAACAGATTTTTAAAGGAAATTGCAAACGCAATTCACCAAAGATACAAAATGGCATTCTCTTTCAAATGGCAATCTCTGATTGTAAAAAAATGGGGTTTTGACCCCTAAAATACAAAAACTGATTTTTGTTTTACAAATCCCCACAAAATCAAAATTTTCAAAGATGTTAGAAAAACCGGAATATGTGTGAGAGAACTGAGTATGGAATATATCCATACCAAATTTTAAAGCAATATCTTCATTGTTGACTGAGTGTTGGCTCCCTAAGTGTAAGAAACTGATGACGTAATTTTTTAATAACTTTTTTGACTTTTTTTGACAAGATACGCACAAATAATTACCTTTTGTGTATTTCTGAGCCAAAGCTGGTCTAGGATAATTCCTTTTTATTTACATTTATCAATTTCTAATTTTTAGGTTTTCTGAAGGGCAAAATCGCTGTTCTGGACGTGGTAAATCCGAGGTCATTCACTTGACCTGGAAGGTCACCCGTTGACCTGAAACCTAAAAATCGCATACTGTTAGATTTCTCTCATGACAGGCAACATGCTGGTTCTTAACGCATTGCTCTAAGTTGCTTGGTTTGGAAGGTAACAGTGGGGCCGGTCAGGCCCCCCCCCCCCTTCCCCCGTAAGGCGAAGGTGAAAAAAGCTCCCGTAGGGCGAGGGACAAACGTTCTTGATTTCAAGGTTTCTGCTGTACTAGCATTTGTGTTTACAATTTTCTTTACAATCGGTAATTCAGAGATAGTGAATGTTTGTGAAATGTCTGTTTGTGAAGTTTGCAATATTTTCTTGCGTTTATAATCGCAAACATGTGTAATTACTAACTTCTTTGTGAAATTGGCCTCTGAGGCCAAACCATAACATCCTACTTCTCACATTTCGATTGAACTAAGTGTCGGGGGTTATCCAGGCCGTACATTCACGTTGTTAAATTTTCAGCCCCGTCCGTCGAACGGTTTTCGAGTTATAACCTCAGGCATCTCTTTAATGTCGCACATTGGTTTAGTTTTCTTCGGGCGATATATATCGGGATATATCCTATAAATAATTCGAATGATATAAAACTCTGTATCATCAGAATTGTCATGAACCACAACTTAATGTAATGTAATCTTGTGTGAGCACTCGAATGGAAAAGTGTCGAAATTTTGGCATGTGACATCAGGTCAGGCCACTTGATTTAATTATGTTCTCAGTTAAAATTCGTGATTTTTCTTAGGTGAAATAGGAGGGTGCAGGCCCCTTGAATCACGTGCCAACCTATTTCGCTCAGTGATCAAGATCACATGATGACATAATTAAATATTTCGCCGATAGAGGCGTCTGTGGGTCCTCAAGATATCAATTTTTCTCTTCTATATTTCCAGACTGAGAATGTTATACAAATAGCTAAAAGTGTCTTCCAGAGAAAGAAAACATTCAATTGTGCGAAATAAAACGAAAAATGTCAATAAATTATCTATTGTATAATCAAGCCAGGTCATTTGGGAAATCAACCTCAGGGGACGTGACCTTGAGGTCATGGAGTGACCTGCGGAGGTCATGGTATGCATCATTGAATGCAGCTCGACGAGACAGATATAATGCTGTTGAGTTAAGCTCTCTAGCACAATAATTATGTGCAAAGTTATTACCAAAGACCATGATTTGTCACACAAAAATATAGAAAAACCTATCCAATTTCTTACCATCGAAAGCCAATATATCGAAGTTGATTCTGGCAAAAACTAATTCCGAATTTTAAATGGCCACATGATAAAATCACGTGATCTGACCTAAGATCACATGTGGGGCATTCCACAGTAAGACATC
Organism: Chirona hameri; assembly: GCA_036785665.1. Taxonomy (NCBI): domain Eukaryota; kingdom Metazoa; phylum Arthropoda; class Thecostraca; order Balanomorpha; family Balanidae; genus Chirona; species Chirona hameri. The sequence goes on from JAXIVJ010003504.1 coordinate 28,763, forward strand.
CGGTAGGTGGCGTCTGACCATTTTTAATTTTCTTGAAAAGTTGTGAATTGGGGATGATTTCAAGGTCGGGGAATTCATTGGTGGTGACCAAAAAAATCCCCAAAACATATTTTCCAAAATACGGCCTTCCGTATTTTCCCAAGTTCACTGTGCAGGCCTAATTTTGACGACCAATAACTCCGAGACAAAAACAAAAACGATTTTGAAAACTTTTTGTTTGGATTAGGATTAGTCGAAGAACAATTTGGCAACCACGGATTTTATTTTGTTTTTGGCTCGTGACCTCGTGACCGAATTTTTGCGCCATGACTTTAACCTGTTGGAAACTCAAATTAACATTTTCGTCTGATGACGATTTGAGCTTCATTGATGTACTTTCGTATACAAAATAAAAAAGTGGGGTTTGACCTGTTAAACATACTTTTGGGGACTTTCACAGTAAGACAACCATTTTTTTTTTCTCAAATTTGCCGTCTGACCATTTTTTATTTTCTTTAAAAGTTGTGCATTGTGGGTTTCAAGGGCGGGAATTCATTGGTGGTGACCAAAAAAAAACAACAGATAAGGCCTTCCGAAAATTTTCCCAAGTTCACTGTGCAGGCCTAATTTTGACAACCAATAACTCCGAGACTAAAGAAGCGATTTTGATTGTTTTTTATTGTTTGGATCGGGATTAGTTAAAGAACAATTTTGGCAATCTCGAATTTTCTATTTTCATTTTGTCACGTGACCTCGTGACCTACATTTTGCGCCGTGACCTTGACCTGTTTGAAACTGCAATTATGTTTGTTTTCGTCTGATGACGATTTGCGTTCCATTGATGTCCTTTCGTATACAAAATATAAAAAGTGGGGTTCGACCTGTAAAAACTACTTTTGAGCCTCACAATGCACACAATACGCTGTATGGGTACGTTACGTTGTATTGACCTGGCAGGTCATATGGCGACCTGATGTCGGTGTAACAGGCACCAACCGAGAGGTTTCGTCGTCAGGAGTCACTCTGTACTTTGTTTCGAAAGCGTATGTCAAGTAGATGCGAAGTTATCGACGGACAGGTGCCCAAACAGCGTATTGTCAGCATTGCAAGACTCGAAAATGATTTTACAGGTCGAACCCCACTTTTTTTTATTTTGTGATACGAAAGGACAACAATGAAGCTCAAATCTTCATCAGACGGAAATGTTAATTTCAGTTTCCAACAGGTCAAGGTCACGGCGCAAGAAGTAGGTCACGAAATCACGTGACAAAAAATCGAAACTCCGTGATTGCCAAATTGTTCTTCGACTAACCCTGATCCAAACAAATTTGTTTTATCAAAATAGTTTTTTTAGTCTCGGGAGCTATTTATTGGTCGTCAAAATTGGGCCTGCACAGTGAACTTGGGAAAATACGGAAAGCCGTATCTTGGAAAATGTATTTTTGGGGATTTTTTTTTGTCACCACCAATGAATTCCCCACCCTTGAAACCCCCAGTGCACAACTTTTCAAGAAAATAAAAATGGTCGGACGACAATTTTTTTTTGGTTGTCTTACTGTGTTTTTTGGGTTGTCTCCCAATGTATTTTTTTTACATCGTATTTTCGAAGGAAGATTTATCCGCCACTGTACCAGGACAAAAATCACAACCTGCCGGATCGTTTTTTCTTGTGTGGGGGGGGGGGACATACGTTTGCCTACCGATATTTCGTTTGGGGGGGGGGGCAATTGCCCATTTTGCCCAACCGTAGATCCGCCACTGGTAACCATAGATAACCTCGTCTTGTTTACTGGCCAACTTCACCATATCACGCCAAGTTTAAGCGCTGCCGTCTTATGTGCATCAAAGTTTGGCCTGATCTTCGCCGGAAACGATCAGAAACGGACTCTGGGGCCTTACAGAAGAGAACTTACTCAAAGTTTGCTGCCAAATGAAAAATGAGCGCGAAGGCTTCACTATGAGTGTTGCTTTGTGGTTATAATCCGATATTGTGCTGCTTTGTAGTTATAATCCGGTATTGTGCTGCTTTGTGGTTATAGTCCGGTACTGTGCTGCTTTGTGGTTATAGTCCGGTACTGTGCTGCTTTGTGGTTATAGTCAGGTACTGTGCTGCTTTGTGATTATAGTCCGGTACTGTGCTGCTTTGAGGTTATAGTCCGGTACTGTGCTGTTTTGTGGTTATAGTCCGGTACTGCGCTGCTTTGTGGTTATAGTCCGGTACTGTGCTACTTTATGGTTATAGCCCGGTACTGTGCTGCTTTGTGGTTATAGTCCGGTACTGTGCTGCTTTGTGGTTATAGTCCGGTACTGTGTTGCTTTGTGGTTATAGTCCGGTACTGTGCTGTTTTGTGGTTATAGTCCGGTACTGTGCTGCTTTGTGGTTATAGTCCGGTACTGTGCTGCTTTGTGGTTATAGTCCGGTACTGTGCTGCTTTGTGGTTATAGTCCGGTATTGTGCTGCTTTGTGGTTAAAGTACGGTACTGTGCTGCTTTGTGGTTATTATCTGGTATTGTGCTGCTTTATGGTTATAATCCGGTACTGTGCTGCTTTGTGGTTATAGTCCGGTACTGTGCTGCTTTGTGGTTATAGTCCGGTACTGTGCTGCTTTGTGGTTATAGCCCTGTACTGTGCTGCTTTGTGGTTATAGCCCGGTACTGTGTTGCTTTGTGGTTATAGCCCGGTACTGTGCTGCATTGTGGTCATAATCTGGTATTGTGCTGCTTTGTGGTTATAGTCCGGTACTGTGCTGCTTTGTGGTTATAGTCCGGTATTGTGCTGCTTTGTGGTTATAGTCCGGTACTGTGCTGCTTTGTAGTTATAGCCCGGTACTGTGCTGCTTTGTGGTTATAGTCCGGTACTGTGCTGCTTTGTGGGTATAGTCCGGTACTGTGCTGCTTTGTGGTTATAGCCCGGTACTGTGCTGCTTTGTGGTTATATCCCGGTACTGTGCTGCTTTGTGGTTATAATCTGGTATTGTGCTGCTTTGTGGTTATAGTCCGGTACTGTGCTGCTTTGTGGTTATATCCCGTTACTGTGCTGCTTTGTGGTTATAGCCCGTTGCTGTGCTGATTTGTGGTTATAGCCCGGTACTGTGCTGCTTTATGGTTATACTCTGGTATCTGGTACTGTGCTGCTTTGTGGTTATAGCCCGGTACTGTGCTGCACATTAATTTTAATGCTGAGAGGTGCATGGCGCTGGATCTCAGGTTGCTGCATTAAGCCACCTGTCAAGTCAATTAGTCTTGGATCATAAATTCAATTTAATGCAGAGTTTTGGACATGTGAATGTATACATTTACCCACCGGTATATCATTTCGAAAGTGTAAAGACGTCCAGTCCATACAGCATATGGTCAGCGTACTGTTCCCTTGCTAACATCAGTAGGATATGCTGAACAAAATCTCAACGCATGCCACTCACAATGTCCGACGTAAACCATTACTGTGATAAGGGGAGAATTAGGGGTTTTGGGGGTGCTCGAGCACCCCCTGAGCCCAAAAGTGCACCCCCTCACTCAGGCGCGTAACCACCACTGGGGTCACTGGGGATCAGTCCCCAGTAACATTTTCGGATTTTAACATTACGCCTATGGGCGTTGCATGGAAAGCATTGACTTCAAAGTGCCTCCGTCCCCACCTACTTTCGGAAGGTGGTTACGCATATGCCCTCACTGCCAAAAGAACTCCCTCAGATTCAAAAGCGCGCTCTAACTAGCACATCACACCACAAACTTAAAAAACTTATTCTGAGCGCTGCTGCACAACTTTGCACATGTTTTGTTTTACCTCTACAAATACATCACCTGTCGCAGCCCTTGCTTTCTGAGCTGTCAGGCATATACCTACCTCAGGTACCTACACTGATATAAACTGGGGTGACGTCCAATGCACCCTGGAAACGCTGCGTTTTATGTGGATATTTGCATTATGCATGCGCTTGCATTATAATTACTATGAGAATGTTACCAAATATCCTAAGAATTTGCAATGCTTGGAGGGTGTATTAACCCGCGCCGTGCCAGGGGGGGGGGACGCCCCCTAAGGTTTTTCGAGGATAGCAAAAAACGGCGGCGTGCAGAGCCGCCGTTTTTGGCACAGCTGTTCGGGCATCAATTGCGCACATTATGTTTAAAAAAATACCCGGGTCATCTCAGGTCAGATCACCAGACCAAGTCACTTGACCCCACCTCCAAAAATGTTTCCGGTCGTACCACAGCCACAGTTTTTGGCCGATCGATTTCGTACCTACAGGATTTCATAAGGGCAATAGCACCTACAATACGTTTATCTCGGATTTTTTTCTTCTTCTATCGGTGACCTAATGTCGGGTCAATTTCGTGACCTCCCCATTCTAAGTCAATAGGGAAATACTCAAATGCTTCCTATTCTGAGGATAAGAATTATATCAGCTCAATTCCTTCTGGATCATGTTGTCATAGGTCATTCTTGAAGTTCCAGGTGCAATTTTTGTTCAGTCACCCCTACAGGGTCAGATGAGGGCACCCGAGGTCACCACCACTTTTTTTGTCATTAACTCTCGACAAAATAAAGATAGAGAAGTTAAACTGGCACCAATGTGTTTGTCTCGTCGAGGTACGTCTTCCAATGTGCAACATTACCTAATTGGGTCACCACTTGACCTTGACCTGAGGTCAAATTTCTAAGTTGACCTAACCTGGTCATCATGCATATGTTCTGAAGCGTCTTGACGAGATAAACACGATAGCGAAAAATTATTGCCCTATCTTTGTTAGATAAAAAGAAATTAAAACAAACTGTTTTGCTAAAAAAAATGCCTTTTTGACATTGGATGAGCTCTGGAGCATAAACTATTGACCTGAGCTAAAATCTGATGATACTTTGGCGATTGCATTTTTCAAGAGTTTTCCATTGCTTTTTTCCGCTTGTTCCTAGATATCATAGTTCCTGTGATATCTGGGGATTTCTGGAGCGAAGTCCTAAAACTGGAAAAGTTTACCTTTGATGACCTCTGGTGACCTCAATATTGACCTGATAAAAATGCCCAAAATGTGTTTATTTAATGCATTTTTAAGAGCTTTCGAACGGTGTTTCTGGTTTTTATCCACGTCCCATGGGAGCCGAGTTAGAGGGGGGGGGGGGGGGGGGAGGGCGTCGAAACGCCCCCTCCCCCGGTACGGCGAAGGTGGCGCCGAGCACCGGCAGGGCGCGGTAACCTGGGTAAATGGGTGAATCAAAACAAATCAATTCTTGTAAAGTGAAGGAACCCGCAGTTGCTATGGTACACACTAAGGCATATGCGTACACAAGGGGAGGAACGGGGCAATTGACCCCCCTCCCCTGAAGGTCTGTACAAATTAATGATTTTTGTTTTATTTTTAAAGAAAAAAATGGCGAAAATATGCCCTTTTAAAAATATAGTGGTCTAAATCCGTTTTTTTGTGGGGGTACTTTATGCCCCCCCCCCCTGAAAAAACTGCCCCCTCCTTGTGTGAATTCTGGGTACGCCACTGCACTAAGGTCCGGCTTATTTTCTCCTCTAGCGTATGTTTGACGGCAAATTCGGAAACGACCATATATGCATTCAAACTGCATTACTGAGAGCTTCAAATTGATATATTGACGTATTGGCTCACCTTATTCATTGACTCCTTTTAAGCAAAGATCCGTTTTTACCACCGCAAAGCGCTAAAAACGGATTTTTGCTTAAAAACAGCCAATGGGTAAGGTTAGCCAATGTGTCAATATATCAATTTTGGGGCTCTCAGTAATGCGGTTTGAATGCATATATGATCGTTTCTTAATTCGCTGTCAAACATACGCTGGAGGAGAAAATAAGCCGGACCGTAGTGTGTACCATAGCAACTGCATTCAAATGTTTAAAACCTTGGGCAAATGTTTGCCATTTCGCCTACAACGGGTGCTAATCTTGCGCTAGCGAGACAAAATACTGATGCACGTGCCACATCTTTATTTTTGGGTAGACCAAAACGTGACACATCCACGTACCTTTCATACTTAGGGAGCCATAAGTAAACAAATGTAGATACTGCTTTGAAATTCGGCTTGGGATTGGTCCATACTTGTTTCTCGAATATTTATTCCGGTTTTTGAATATTGTTATAAAATTTTGATTTTGTGGAATAAACAAACTTTTTTTACCACAAAATAAAAATATTCAAATATATTCAAAAGTCAGAAGACACATCGGAGAACCAAGTATAGACGATGGCCAAACTGAATTTCAAAGAATGTCAATATTTTTGACTGACTTATGACTTCCTTTGTATGAAATATTCGTGGGTGTGACACTTCTTGGTCTACCCAAAAATAGGTGTGTCCACCAGTCTTGTTATGATCAGTGTCAAAGCCAAGACCGCCTGCTGTCAAGGCTTGGTCGTGGCTCGGTCAAGGACCTAGTCCAGTCACAGTCGCCGGCGACCTTGCTTTGAATGTTTAAATCATAAATGTGCCACTACCATTGTGCTCTGGGTAGGTATAGAGGTACATAAGAGCAGTCAGAAAACATGTGGAGATATCTTAATACGCGCCCTGGAGGGCCTCTGATAATTACACGCCCTGGAGGGGGGGGGGGGGGGGATTTCGCCCCTCCCCCGTCTATGATCTCGAAAACCACACAACGTAGCGGCAAGCAGAAAACGGCGTCAGATATCTCGAGACAAGCTCTATCGAAAGTATACCGGTATTTTTTAGGTCAGGTCAATATTGAGGTCACCAGAGGTCATCAAAGGTCAGATTTTCCAGTTTTAGTACTTCGATTCGAACACCCTCAAATATCTCGGGAACTATGATAGCTAGGAACAAACGAAAACAAACAATCGAAAGCTCTTGAAAACAGCAATCTCTTAGGTGTCTTCATATTTGACCTCAGGTCAATTGTTTAGGCTCCAGAGTCCAGAGGTCATCAAATGTCAAAAAGGTTATTTTCTTGCAAATCTGTTTTTCGCAAATAACTTTTTATCTAATAAAGATAAAATAATACGTTTGACGCCATCATGTTTGTCTCGTCAAGGCACTTCGAATCATATTCATGTTGACCAATGTAGGTCAACTGAGAAATTTGACCTCAGGTCAAGGTCAAGTGGTGACCCAAGTAGGTCATGTTGCATATTGGGAGACGTGTCTGGGCGAGACAAACACATTGGTACAGTTTTCACTTCTCTATCTGCATTATGTCGATAGTTATTGACAAAACAGTGTTGGCGGTCACGAAATTGACCCGACCTTAGGTCGCCGATATTAGAAATCCGAGATAAACAAATTGTCGGTATCTATGACCTTATCAAATTCTGCAAGTGTGAAACCGATCGGCCTAAAACTGTGGCTGCGGTACTACTGCAAACGTTTTGGAGGTGGGGTCATGATGTGACCTGGTCTGGTGACCTGACCTGAGATGACTCGAGGTCAACAATTTTACATAATGTGGGTAGTTAATTTCCGAACAGGTATGCAGAAAAAGGTGGCGCTGCGCGCCGCTATTTTTGCGCTATCCTCGAAAAACCGGAGGGGTGGGCGGATTTCGCCCCTCCCCTCCAGGGCGCGTGTTAAAGGAAATAGTTCACCTTGGAAATTTGTCCCAAACACGATTTGATTTTATTTTTTAATACAATTTCTTTTTATGTTGTCAAAAATGGCCTTATATCACGCCGATTCAGGACAGAAGGCCGTATTTTTTTTTATATCAAAACTATATGCATACTCTCTGAGTCAGAGTCCTGACACGTCACGCGAATTTACAAAATGGTTCAGCCAATCAGATTCGAAAGTAGTCGCGTAAGGATAGACTCGCATTAGAGATGTGCCAACCGGCGGCCGGCGGTTCGCTTGCTAGCACCAGCTGCAAGCTGATTGGCTTATGGTATAGCCTCTGCCCGGGCTAAATCCAGCACCACATTCTTTCGCCAGCACCGCATTCCTTCGCCAAAAAAAACACAAATATATTCGGCTGGAGAGTCTTTTCAGTCAATAAAACTTTCAGATAGGGGTTTCCCAACACGGGATAGGGGTTTCCCTAAACTGCTATCTCAGTTTAAAACTAATGTTGAAGGTGAACTATTTCCTTTAATAAGAGACTATAGATACAATTTGACCGAACTTTCGCCATGGGGTTCCTACCTATTTAAAAACTATTCAATTGATGATCAGACATCTGCTGTTTTAATTTGATGGAGTGAAGAATACAAAACGCATGCTTACAGTAATGCTTCATTGAGTTGGTAAAATAGTCTGTTAAAAGTGGGTCGGTTGTTGTCAATGTTAGGACCCCCTTTTTGAGTGTTGATTTTTTTTCCCCTACCTATACCTCTATAAGTATGTTACTAAGTCCTGTCACTTCCATACCAATCATATTTAGTATTTGAATTCTGCCCTTTGACTTGACCTATCCCATTACGTTGAAGTGCAAATTTCTGAGTAGGGATTGACTCATTCCAGTAATATGCAATCATCATGTTACGATGCTGATGCTAAATTGAAATTTATGAGTTGCTATGTGTTACAGGATAACTAATAGTGATTCATTCAATCTAATATTAGAAGTGGTCATTTTATTTGTGTGTTGACTCCAGTGACAGTCCCACCTATATTAATCCAATTGTACATATTAGATGTTTTGTTTGCATTTCAATTTGGGCCCACACTGAGTTCTCCAGTCCCCCAGATTTGACAGTTCTCTATAATTGTCCAGACCAAGATTGTAGGTCCTGTTGTGAAAGATGAAACGTAAGCAGTCAAGCCTTTTGTCTTTCTTTAGTACAACTAAAACAAAACATTGTTTAGAGATGGTCAGCAAGAATGGTAAGTCTCTTCTACTTTCATGTCTTCTCCACCCCTACTCTGCCTTTGTTTTAATCCTCTCTCGCTGGGAGGATGCAATGTACCAAAATGCAACAAGTAAGAGGATATACTATAACAAATGACTTCAAGTATATAAAGGACTAAGTAGGCTCAACCCACATTAAAACTGATCCTGAATAATATATTGAAATAGCTGATCTATGCAATACAAACGAAACTCATTGAAATTTGACAGTTGGCAGGTTAATGCAGGAAGAAATGGGTCGGGCTAGCTTGGCACTCCCTTCCACACCCCCCCCCCCCCGCTCCAACTTAGGCTGAGCCGCCGGCGGTGGGAAAGCACCCCCTGGCATTTTGACAGTTCTCCACCTATGGGTGTGGGTACAACTACAGGGGCAGTCACGACATAGAGAGTAGAATATTCGCCTGGTGACAGAAAGGTCTCGGGCCGGAGTCTCTCCCACGGTCACAGCACACGTAGCTGTATCGTTTCCGACTGCTTTAATGAAATACAGGACGGTGGGACGTTAAGTTCTACTGATGCTTCCCAGAAGCCCAGTGATGAGCAGTGAGCTGCAGCAGTGACTCTGCCCAGCCCGGTGATGAGCAGTGAACTACAGCAGTGACTCTGCCCAGCCCGGTGATGAGCAGTGAACTGCAACATTGACTCTGCCCAGCCCGGTGATGAGCAGTGAACTGCAGCATTGACTCTGCCCAGCCCGGTGATGGGCAGTGAGCATTGACTCTGCCCAGCCCGGTGATGGGCAGTGAGCTGCAGTATTGACTCTGCCCAGCCCGGTGATGAGCAGTGAGCATTGACTCTGCCCAGCCCGGTGATGAGCAGTGAGCATTGACTCTGCCCAGCCCGGTGATGAGCAGTGAGCTGCAGCATTGACTCTGCCCAGCCCGGTGATGGGCAGTGAGCATTGACTCTGCCCAGCCCGGTGATGAGCAGTGATCATTGACTCTGCCCAGCCCGGTGATGAGCAGTGAGCTGCAGCATTGACTCTGCCCAGCCCGGTGATGGGCAGTGAGCATTGACTCTGCCCAGCCCGGTGATGGGCAGTGAGCATTGACTCTGCCCAGCCCGGTGATGGGCAGTGAGCATTGACTCTGCCCAGCCCGGTGATGAGCAGTGAGCATTGACTCTGCCCAGCCCGGTGATGGGCAGTGAGCATTGACTCTGCCCAGCCCGGTGATGGGCAGTGAGCATTGACTCTGCCCAGCCCGGTGATGAGCAGTGAGCTGCAGCATTGACTCTGCCCAGCCCGGTGATGGGCAGTGAGCATTGACTCTGCCCAGCCCGGTGATGGGCAGTGAGCATTGACTCTGCCCAGCCCGGTGATGGGCAGTGAGCATTGACTCTGCCCAGCCCGGTGATGAGCAGTGAGCATTGACTCTGCCCAGCCCGGTGATGGGCAGTGAGCATTGACTCTGCCCAGCCCGGTGATGGGCAGTGAGCATTGACTCTGCCCAGCCCGGTGATGGGCAGTGAGCATTGACTCTGCCCAGCCCGGTGATGGGCAGTGAGCATTGACTCTGCCCAGCCCGGTGATGAGCAGTGAGCATTGACTCTGCCCAGCCCGGTGATGGGCAGTGAGCATTGACTCTGCCCAGCCCGGTGATGGGCAGTGAGCATTGACTCTGCCCAGCCCGGTGATGAGCAGTGAGCTGCAGCATTGACTCTGCCCAGCCCGGTGATGGGCAGTGAGCATTGACTCTGCCCAGCCCGGTGATGAGCAGTGAGCTGCAGCATTGACTCTGCCCAGCCCGGTGATGGGCAGTGAGCATTGACTCTGCCCAGCCCGGTGATGGGCAGTGAGCATTGACTCTGCCCAGCCCGGTGATGAGCAGTGAGCATTGACTCTGCCCAGCCCGGTGATGGGCAGTGAGCATTGACTCTGCCCAGCCCGGTGATGGGCAGTGAGCATTGACTCTGCCCAGCCCGGTGATGGGCAGTGAGCATTGACTCTGCCCAGTGCGGGACGTGCTGGCCGATCTGTATTGAAGATGTCAATAGTACAGTGACGTCATCTGTCGTGCGGTCGTGGGCCGGACGGAGATCGATAAACGGTGCAATCCTACATCGGCAGAGGACAAAACAGCTCGTCGCTGAGCTCGTAACTTTATAAATACCTACCTTGAGTTTTATAACATAATTTTATGCCGTTGCGCATTTCGGTGACGACTGACGTACACCGTCTTTTCCCTGCTAGATGATCATCATTTATTTTATTTTTATTTCCAACTTACTCTCCATATCCCTTTTGCTTTTATTCATACTAAATATACAAGCCAAGGCCTTTCTCACCTTTGCTCTTCAACATCCTCCTCCCCTTACCCTTACATAACGTTGTCTTCAGTCTTACTTTACTATTCTCCCAGCCCCTTTTCTTCCTATCCCTCCCCCTCCGTCCATCTTCTTGCCTCGCTCTGTCTTCACATCCCTCCATCCCTCCATCCCTCCATCCCTCCATCCCTCCATCCCTCCATCCCTCCATCCCTCCATCCCTCCATCCCTCCATCCCTCCATCCCTCCATCCCTCCATCCCTCCATCCCTCCATCCCTCCATCCCTCCATCCCTCCATCCCTCCATCCCTCCATCCCTCCATCCCTCCATCCCTCCATCCCTCCATCCCTCCATCCCTCCATCCCTCCATCCCTCTTCCTCCAGCTGTGAGCGTAGCGGCCGGTTACTCACGCCAGTCCTTGGCCGGTCTGGTGCCGTGTGTACTGTGTATCCCGTGACCCGTCCCGTGTCCTGTCCCGTGTCCCGTCCCGTGACCCGTCCCGTGACCCGTCCCGTGTCCCGTCCCGTGACCCGTCCCGTGACCCGTCCCGTGACCCGTTCCGTGACCCGTTCCGTGTCCCGTCCCGTGGCCCGTCCCGTGACCCGTCCCGTGACCCGTTCCATGTCCCGTCCCGTCCCGTGACCCGTTCCGTGACCCGTCCCGTGACCCGTCCCGTGACCCGTCCCGTGACCCGTCCCGTGACCCGTCCCGTGTCCCGTTCCGTGACCCGTCCCGTGACCCGTCCCGTGACCCGTCCCGTGACTCGTTCCGTGTCCCGTCCCGTGACCCGTCCCGTGACCCGTCCCGTGACCCGTCCCGTGACCCGTCCCGTGACCCGTCCCGTGACCCGTCCCGTGACCCGTCCCGTGTCCCGTCCCGTGACCCGTTCTGTGACCCGTCCCGTGACCGTCCCGTGACCCGTCCCGTGACCCGTCCCGTGACCCGTCCCGTGACCCGTCCCGTGACCCGTCCCGTGACCCGTCCCGTGACCCGTTCCATGTCCCGTCCCGCCCCGTGACCCGTTCCGTGTCCCGTCCCGTGACCCGTCCCGTGACCCGTCCCGTGACCCGTCCCGTGACCTGTCCCGTGACCCGTCCCGTGACCCGTCCCGTGACCCGTTCCATGTCCCGTCCCGTCCCGTGACCCGTTCCGTGACCCGTCCCGTGACCCGTCCCGTGACCCGTCCCGTGACCCGTCCCGTGACCCGTTCCGTGTCCCGTTCCGCGGCCCGTCCCGTGACCCGTCCCGTGACCCGTCCCGTGACCCGTCCCGTGACCCGTCCCGTGTCGGACCGCCGTCAGCGCTGAGCGAGCTCAGCCAGGATATTGCCGCCTGAGCCACTGATGCCGGCTAAATTTCCCCCAGGCAATACACGATTGCGACAACGGAAAGGACGGGAAACCTAGTGTTGCGAGATGGACAATGGGAAGCAGTACACCGACTGGAAATGTAATGATTCCGAACTTCGTGCAGCCATTTTTGTTTGGCTCCAGCTCGGCGCTGACCGTTTGTCTTTTGCCGTGTTTCAGCGTGGTCGGCATCAACTTCCGGGAGAAGGAGAAGCGCATCCTGGGGGAGAAGGAGAAGCGCATCCTGGACAACATCCTGACGCAGGGCACCGGAAACGCCAGCGGATACGACAAACGGATCCGACCTTCCGGCGTAAACGGTACAGACACTGAGACAGCACGGCCAGCACGGCGCCGCCCTTCCTCTCCCTGGTCCTGGGTCACGACTCACCTACCGCCGACCCACATTACCCTTCCTTACCGCCGACCCACAGTACCCTTCCTTACCGCCGACCCACAGTACCCTTCCTTACTGCCGACCCACAGTACCCTTCCTTACCGCCGACCCACAGTACCCTTCCTTACCGCCGACCCACATTACCCTTCCTTACCGCCGACCCACAGTACCCTTCCTTACCGCCGACCCACAGAACCCTGCCTTACCGCCGACCCACAGTACCCTTCCTTACCGCCGACCCACAGTACCCTTCCTTACCGCCGACCCACAGTACCCTTCCTTACCGCCGACCCACAGTACCCTTCCTTACCGCCGACCCACAGTACCCTTCCTTACCGCCGACCCACAGTACCCTTCCTTACCGCCGACCCACAGTACCCTTCCTTACCGCCGACCCACAGTACCCTTCCTTACCGCCGACCCACAGTACCCTTCCTTACCGCCGACCCACAGTACCCTTCCTTACCGCCGACCCGCAGTACCCTTCCTTACCGCCGAGCCACAGTACCCTTCCTTACCGCCGACTCACAGTACCCTTCCCAGGCCCGCCTACCGCCGACCCTAGAGCCCTTCATGGAATGGGAATCCCCATGGAATCCATGGAATGGGATGGAAATGGGTGGGAATGGGCCATTTTTGGAAATGTAACTGGTTGGAACAGGTTTGGGACAGACCATATAATTTTTTAGCACCACAAAAAGTGAAATATGCTGACACGGGTGGGAATGGGAGCGCCATAAATTATTAATGCGGATTGGAACTGGTTTGGGTCTGGCTGAATGGGCTGGAACGGGATGAGAGCTGAAAATGTGTCCCATGAAGGGCTCTAGCCGACCCACAATACCCTTCCTCGGCTCACCTACTGTCGACCCACAGAGCCCTTCTCCGACCTAACCAACCAATGACTGCTGACCCATGCACAGCACCCTACCCCGGCCTACTCATCAACTCCGATGTCTAGTAAACCTGTCTTTAGAATTGTTGGTATGCAACATATTTATCATTTCTCTTTCTCCAATCCTTTCTACACATTTTCTTCCTTAAATATCACAATTTCGTTTGCTTCAAGCAATTAATGCTGCTTCGCTTTGTCCTGTTCTTGCTTATTTATTTATTTATATATTTTGTGCTGCGACAGTTCCAAACACCTACAGCAGCCCCAAGTCAGCAACACCACCGTCTAGTTGGAAATATTGCTACACTGGCTCTTCTAACACACCACCATCTCCGTATGCAATGTTACAATCACTTTACCATATTAATCCTTCCTCATCCAGTGCTATCACATATCACGGTGCAGCAATGGAAAATCTCACTTATTACGAGCGAGCGCGATGCCCTCGTGAGTCCTCACTGAATACGGGATTTGTATCACATAAAAGCGGCCGACCGACCATAACGACCCGACCGACCATAACGCTTTTGAGGAGCTTATATCTTTGGAATTCCGCATCCGATTGACAAGCAGTCTTCGTCATATGATAGCCTATATTCTATGATAGCCCCATTCAATCCAGGGGAGGGGGGGGGGGGCAAAGGGGTCATGCCCCCCCCCCCCCCCCCCAAGGTCCTGAAACTATGATCCCCCCCTCCAACGGTCGGACGTACAGTTGTAAACATTGCCTTTGCAGCAGTCAAAATCCAGCTATCCACAGTGAAAAACTTGAAAATTTCGCGCCACTACGCGGCATGACACAAAATTTGCAGTTGCTTATACAAATGTGGAAAATGGGGAAATGAATGAATTATGTGTCTGGCAGAGGCTCTCCTTGGAGGTATACCTAATTGCTAGCTCCAGGGCCCACTCCCTTCATGACATATTCACTTTCAAGCGCGCTACATGTTTAGCTAGTCTGCCGAGTTCCGAAAAAAGGCGACGCGAACGCAAAGACGCGGACATCGGCACCCGTAATCTGCTCCCGCGGTGCCCAACTTGCTGGACCGAAGAGCTAATAGCGAGACCAGGCCAGGACCTTGTCCCCAAGCCATCTCGCCCAGGCTCCTCCAGATCCACAGGGACCATTTATGCGCGGAAAAGTCGTTCTGCCTCTTGCTGCTTTCGAACCATTTGCACTGTTACCAGTTGTTTTGTTATAGTTCGGTACATATGTATACAGTTATTATTATCATATGTACTATTGAACGCTGACTGCCACCGGTCATCGTGATTTGCTATCTGAGGAATATGTATATGAAAAAACTGCCTTAATTTCAATATATTTCATCATACCGAGATTCGCAACCAGGAATAGGGGTTACCTGAGGCTTGGCTCCACTCACGGTCTGGTTTAAATATTACAATTTGGTTTTCCACGACTTCAAATTAATCCTCGCCCTATAACTTTTTTCGCCCCCCCGTAGGGCGAAAAAAGTTATTACAAAAATGACGTCATCAGTGTCTTACACTTAGGGAGCCATCACTCAGTGAAAAATGAAGATATTGCTTTGAAATTTGGTATGGGTATTGTCCATACTCAGTTCTCTGACACATATTCCGATTTTTCTAACATCTTTGAAAATTTTGAATTTGTGGAGATTTCAGGGGAGCTGACAGGCCCCCCTGAGGTTTTTCTTGAATTTAATTTTACACGTGCGGCGCATCTTGCTCAAATTTTCCGTAGCTGAGTTTACAACAATTATACGTATGCTGCACAAATTTAATTGAAATTGGTTATGTTGTTTAGGAGATAATCATGTTTTGATGACGTCATGTTGGTGGAAAAAATATAAATATTTGAAAAATGGTAGAAAACAAAGTTTGAAAGTAAATTGCAAACGCAATGCACCAAAGGTACAAAATCGCATTCTCTTTCAAATTGCTAGCTCGGATTTTCACAATTTTGGGTTTTTGATCCCTAAAATAAAACAAAACTCAAAATTTTCAAAGATGTTAGAAAAATCGGAATATGTGTCAAAGAACTGGGTATGGAGAATACCCATATCAAATTTCAAAGCAATATCTTCATTTTTGACTGAGTGATGGCTCCCTAAGTGTAAGAAACTGATGACGTCATTTTTTTAAGAACTTTTTTTTGACTTTTTTTGACAAGATACGAGCAAATAATTACCTTTTCTGTATTTCTGAACCAAAACTGGTCTAGGAACATGCATTTTTATTAACATTTATTAATTTCTAATTTTGAGGTTTTCTGAAGAGCAAAATCGCTGTTCTAGACGTTGTAAATCCGAGGTCATTCACTTGACCTGGAAGGTCACTCGTTGACCTGAAACCTAAACACCGCATACTGTTAGATTCCTCTCATGACAGGCAACATGCTGGTTCTTACCGCATTGCTCTAAGTTGCTTAGTTTGTAAGTTAACAGGGGGTGGGCCTGTCAGCCCCCCGTAGGGCGAAGGTGAAAAAAGCTTCTGTAGGGCGAGGGTTAACATTTTCACGCCGCTTCGCGGCGTCACATCAGTGGCCATCGTCATAACGAAGCCATCGTCATTGACATGAAAACCACATTAAAAATGATGCAAAGGCTTGAATACACGCATAAAATGAGGGTACATTTTGCATCATTTCAGCCGACCCCCCACTCGAAAATTATTGGCAACGCCCCTGCCTACCCCCCCCCCCCCCCGGTCATCAACTTTCTCGCTGACGGCTGACGGCCTGCTACCCCCTGCTCAACTACTTTTTGGAAATACGCCACTGGATTTGGCCTCACCAAAACCCATATCCGCCCCTGATTCAATCAATTATGTTATTGACATGTTTCGTCTCACGCGAGGGGTCAGCAGGGCGCGCGGCACGTGCCGCGTCAGAGGTGTCAGACAAAAAGTTATCCTGCTATAGCTGAGAACGGCTGGACCGATTAAGCTGAAATTTGGAGTGTGGTTTCAGACTACACTGCTGGCAATGTCGCGCAAGTCAAACTATGGGTCACACTGCACGTGCGCACGTGCACACCCCTGTTCCGTAACTCAGAAACGGCTGGAACGAGTAAGCTGAAATTTGGTGTGTGGTTTGAGACCATGGGCGTCGGCGGCGGGGGTGCGGGGGAGGGGGAGGGACCGGGAGAAGGGGGGACGCGTCCCCCCAGTTAGAAAATCAGGGGGGACGTCCCCCATGAAAGCAGACTTGCTTGATTTTTGTTGTTGTTGATGAATTCGTTTCAAAGGATATGAAACTTAATATATTCTTAGCTCAAATTACATGTCATTTTTAACCATATATTGTTGAGACCTTTATTTTATGTAGGTACTTAATTACTTTGTAGAAATAAAATTATGATATGGCAGCTAAAAGTTGGTACAAAAGATTGGCTTCTGCTGAGATTGAATGTTAAGTTCATCCATTCATTCACCTTCAATTCCAAGGCCTTAGATACAATTCAGCCAAGGCACTAGGCAGCGAATAGCGTGACGTCATGGGTGCATCCATCAATATGCTGTATTCAAACAGCAATTAGTTTTAGACTTTGTCCCTTTGAGCCGCTGGAATGTATATACATGAGTGCTATAGGAGCATGCTTGGTATAATTTCAATGGTTGAAGAACTCTCTACAATCCATGCTAAGTAGCGGACAGGCAGCCCCGCAGGGTCACGTCAGGGTCACGCGGACAGTCCGCCGTGCTCCACTGTCGTGTCGTGTTTGTCACACCATTGACCCATCGCCCCCGGCTGTCGGCACTCACAACTGTCCGCCGTCCTGTCCAACTGGCGATACCGTGCCCGATATGTGGGGTCGGGGCACGGCAGTACCTCCGTGTGCCGCCGGCCGCCGCCGGTCGAAGGCTGGCCTCTGTTCGGCTCCGGCTGGCTGGTGGCGGCGCCGTGCCTCCGTATGCCGCCGGCCGCCGCCGGTCGAAGGCTGGTCTCTGTTCGGTTCCGGCTAGCTGGTGGTGGCGTCGTGCCTCCGTATGCCGCCGGCCGCCACTGGTCGAAGGCTGGCCTCTGTTCGGTTCCGGCTGGCTGGTGGTGGCGCCGTGCCTCCGTGTGCCGCCGGCCGCCACTGGTCGAAGGCTGGCCTCTGCTCGGTTCCGGCTGGCTGGTGGTGGCGCCGTGCCTCCGTGTGCCGCCGGCCGCCGCCGGTCGAAGGCTGGCCTCTGTTCGGTTCCGGCTGGCTGGTGGTGGCGGGCCTCTGATGCTGCTGACGGATGGGTGCTGCTCCCCCGCCGCCGCCCCCGCCGCCGCCCCCGCCGCAGCCGCCGCCGCCTGCCGACCCTCACTGAGGGCAGACTCTCACTGAGGGCAAACAGGCCGACTCTCACTGAGGGCCGACTCTCACTGGGGCAGACGGCCGACTCTCACTGGGGGAAGACGGCCGACTCTCACTGAGGGCCGACTCTCACTGAGGGCCGACTCTCACTGAGGGCCGGCTCTCACTGAGGGCCGACTCTCACTGAGGGCCGACTCTCACTGAGGGCCGGCTCTCACTGAGGGCTGACTCTCACTGAGGGCCGACTCTTACTGGGGGCCGACTGTCACTGGGGCAGACGGCCGACTCTCACTGAGGGCCGACTCTCACTGAGGGCCGACTCTCACTGAGGGCCGGCTCTCACTGAGGGCTGACTCTCACTGAGGGCCGACTCTTACTGGGGGCCGACTGTCACTGGGGCAGACGGCCGACTCTCACTGAGGGCCGACTCTCACTGAGGGCAGACGGCCGACTCTCAATGTGGGCAGCTTGCTACATCGAAAGGCCTTAGGGATGTATGGAGCCGGGCTGAGCGGTGCTGAGGGGATCAGTGGGGCCGGGCTGAGCAGTGGGGCCAGACCGGGCCGGCGTCTCTGGGAGACGGATGTGAGCTCGTCCATCGGTCGGCTGACAGGCCGCGGCGCGGCGCGGCGCGGCGGCCGGCGGCTGGTCCAGCCCCGCTACCGCCCCCTGAGTCCTCTCCCAGGCCGGCTCGCCTGGCCAGCCGCTGTCCTTGACCCCGCCAGCTGTCTGATGGAACCCGCTCCTGCCTTTCTGGTGCAGTGCGGTGCACCTACCAGGAAGGTGGACGCCATGATTACCAGCAGAATGGTTGGGGAAAATGAGGAGACCCTCTGATAAGTTCCAGACATGCGCATGAATCCCAGTAACGGATCCCAAGTCGCAGAAGATCTCTCCACATATTCCAACGACGGATCAAGGATTCAACAGATCACAAGAAAAATGACACAATGAATCTGGGGGGGGGGGGGGGGGGGGTGATAGTGATCTCTCGATGATCTGGATGAAGTTTATGTAGCAACAAATATAGCAACAGCAAATGTTAAAAAAAAAATAGCTACACATAGCGAGAACTTCTCTTGGCTTTAAATTCCGTTTCAGAAGTAAATCGTGTTTTCCTAGGACCGTGATATGTTGTGGGGAAATAACTGAAACGGAAAGCATAAAGGGCTATTATTATTGATATGGAGTTCAGCGTGTTTCGCCGCCTGCTGCATCACATATTTATCGTCTGACTTGATGCCGCCATTGAAGCAATCCTCTGATCCACCAAGTTCGCCGAATTGAAACAGAAAGCCGGCACGGCTCTAAATGCATACTGTCGCTCAACTTGCCTTGAAAGTCCGCGTGTCGCGCGGCGACACAAAAGCGGCGGTTCGGCGACCGGACTAGGTGCGGCGGCCGTCAGCGGCAGACGCGGCACGGATCGACCGGGCGCGCGGAGAGACGCAGCCAGCCCAGCCGCCCAGGCGCCGCCTTCCAGTCGCTCCGCATAAGTTTTCTGAGCGCTGGCCGGTTTTGCGGCCGGAGCGGGCCGAGCATTGATTGGCAGAGGAGTATGTGTCGGCCGCGACCTGTACGGGGCAGCAGGCGGGCTGTTCAGCCAGGCCGGCCTGCACGGCTGGTTAACGCTGGTCGTGCCCCGCATCACTGACGAGCCGACAGCAGCTGCTGCTGCTGCTGCTGCTGCTGCTGCTGCTGCTGCTGCTGCTGCTGCTGCTGCTGCTGCTGCTGCTGCTGCTGCTGCTGCTGCTGCTGCTGCTGCTGCTGCTGCTGCTGCTGCTGCTGCTGCTGCTGCTGCTGCTGCTGCTGCTGCTGCTGCTGCTGCTGCTGCTGCTGCTGCTGCTGCTGCTGCTGCTGCTGCTGCTGCTGCTGCTGCTGCTGCTGCTGCTGCTGCTGCTGCTGCTGCTGCTGCTGCTGCTGCTGCTGCTGCTGCTGCTGCTGCTGCTGCTGCTGCTGCTGCTGCTGCTGCTGCTGCTGCTGCTGCTGCTGCTGCTGCTGCTGCTGCTGCTGCTGCTGCTGCTGCTGCTGCTGCTGCTGCTGCTGCTGCTGCTGCTGCTGCTGCTGCTGCTGCTGCTGCTGCTGCTGCTGCTGCTGCTGCTGCTGCTGCTGCTGCTGCTGCTGCTGCTGCTGCTGCTGCTGCTGCTGCTGCTGCTGCTGCTGCTGCTGCTGCTGCTGCTGCTGCTGCTGCTGCTGCTGCTGCTGCTGCTGCTGCTGCTGCTGCTGCTGCTGCTGCTGCTGCTGCTGCTGCTGCTGCTGCTGCTGCTGCTGCTGCTGCTGCTGCTGCTGCTGCTGCTGCTGCTGCTGCTGCTGCTGCTGCTGCTGCTGCTGCTGCTGCTGCTGCTGCTGCTGCTGCTGCTGCTGCTGCTGCTGCTGCTGCTGCTGCTGCTGCTGCTGCTGCTGCTGCTGCTGCTGCTGCTGCTGCTGCTGCTGCTGCTGCTGCTGCTGCTGCTGCTGCTGCTGCTGCTGCGTATAAGCGTCATTGGAGCGACTGGCTGGCGAGTCCCGGTCTGCCGGCGGCGGTGGCCTCTGGCGACCCACATTTGTCCACACCGGACAGCCGGCTTTGCCCCGTGACAGACGCCGCCATTGGTATAATTTAGGACACTTACAGCCGGCTCAGAGGCTCCGCCAAGATACTTTGGCGCGCCGCTCTTTAGCGCTTTCGGAAACTTCCCTCGTAACTATTGCCGTGCGATGGCAGGTTTCGGAATCATCGCCTGTGCAAAATTATCGGTGCAATAGCACGTGGGCCGGAGTTTCCACTTTACGTCAGAAATATCACCAGAGGTGGTCGTTTGGGTCTCGCCGGCGAGAGGTGTTTCCGGTATGGTTTGGTCTGTATCCGCCATGTGGAGAGTGGCGCGCCGGGCCCGGTGCTAAACAGTCCAAAATAGAACGGGGTACGACGGTGTCATGATATTAAACCTGATTTCAGCGCCAGAGAACCAAATATGTATTGCATAATTATATGCAAAAGTAATACAACCATATGACAAAAAAGCAAGTTTCCACTAAGGTCGTCAACAGAATGTGATTGTTGAAATGTTCTCGGAAAAGGTTATTGTATTTAAAATAAATGCAACGAAGCGTCCGTGAAATGTGTTTGTTGCATTGAAAAATGTCCAACCAATTTGCATTGTTCCCTTAACACGCGCAGTGGAGAGGGGTATGCCACTAACACGCAGTGGAGGGGGGGGGGGGCACTTTGGTGCCCCCCCTAAGATCTCCGAAAGTATGAGAGCTAGAACGATCAAACTTACAGGGTAGGTAGGTGCTATGATAATCTACATTTTCTTTTTTTTGTGACCTTCGGTCAATATTTTCAAGGTAAAACGAGGTCACGAAGGTCAAATCTAGCCAAATGTAACAGTTTGGGAATTTGATCTCTGTGACGTCACAGGTCACCAGCAATGTGTCCAAAGTTGTTTCTGGGGATAAACATTGACATTTTCTACCGAATGGCGTTTGAATCATCCCGATCCGACTGTTGGCTCCGAAGATATCACTTTGCCGACCTCGATTGTGGCCGCCAGCTTGGAATGGATATCCGTATAACTCAAAAATGTATCGACCGATTTTGATTTGTTCTATGTCAAACGATCCGCTATTGAGTTGGCGTAAATGTCGCGTAAAAAAACGCCGCCCTGCGTCGCGTTGTTGGCGAGCTATTCACGAAAAACATGTGGGGGCACAAAAGTGCCCCCCCCTCCCCTCCACTGCGCGTTAACCCACCATTGACTGGGGGGGGGGGGCGTTTAACGTCCCCCCTGATCAATTTTCTAAATATCTAAAAATTAATAGCGCTATCGACGTGAACTTCGGATACCTTCTTATACATAATTTTTACGTCTTGTGTGCAAAAATGAAGAAATGTCGCATTTGTTATCGAGTTACAGCAAATTTAGTGACAACACACGAGTTTTACACCAAAATCAGCTGAACTTCTCCAGACCGTGAACATTCCACATTTGAAGAAAAATGCAATAAAAAAACGCCAAAAGATAGCAAATTGTAACGGCTACAAACTGGCTATCTCGGATTTGTGAAAATATTAGTTTTTGATCCCCAAAACTCAAACAAAAACTTTTTTGTGGGAAATTATTACAAAATCAAAATTTTCTAAAATATAAAAAACCGGAAGATATATCAGAGAACCATGCATAGGCAACTAGCATACCAAATTTCAAACTGATATATCTATTTTTGACTGACTTATGACATCGTATGGGTAACTCATGACGTCATATTTTGAAATTGCATTCTTTCCCTTTTATTGACTAGATACAGCCAAATAAATGCCACCACTGTTTTTATGAGACACAACATGCCTTTTTTGTTTAGATTTAACAATTTAAAATGTTGACCTTCGGTGACCTGGACTTGACCTGAAATTGACATTTACTTCACATGAATGAAGTCAGGTGGTAAAATGACTATCACTATCGAATTATACGTGGAAAATAACTCATAGAACATGTGTTGCATGACTTTCGTAGATATTTTGAGCATAGTGACCTTTTGTGACCTGACCTTGACCTTGACCTTGGACAACAATCTCACTTTTGCTCATGCGGGATATGTATCATACCTTTAGCAGCACTTTGGGTGAAACTGGTCGCAATCGAAGGTTTTGGATGGAAAGCATGGCCCATAAACTCAAATACGCCGATTTTGACCTTTGACCTGACCGTGACCTGATATTTGACCTCACTTTGACATTTTTTAGCATGCTTTGGATTCGTCTCATTGAGACTTTCGATCGCCGCCTTGCGCGTCTCGCTGCGATCATTGGTTAGGAAGATAGCCAAGGGGGGGGGGCGTTTAACGCCCCTCCCCCCCAGTCAATGTCGTTCTGCTGAGACCCCAGTCAATGCCGGGTTAAGCTTATACGCATTGCCTGTAACTTAGTGGTAACTGTAACTTAGTGGTAACTACATGTTCTTACAACTGCATTTCATAATTCTCAGCATTCTACATGGTAATTGCCCTTTGAGTTGAACATGCGTCAACAACAAAACAAAATAAACAAAAGGCAAAATCGTATTTTACACTTTTCTCGGCAATGACACATTTATCTCAGTGCTGTTCCGACCGGTGATTCTACCGCCGGTCCGGTGTGCGGTGCTCGCGTCGGTGAGCTCCAGCGGCAGGTCGGCCGGCCGGTCTGCCGTATCCCCGTGACCCCGGCACGCTAACGGCGGACCCGTACGGAGCAGGCCCTGTGCGTCACGACACATGGCAGTTCCTGGAATTCTTGTGAGGGCTAAGTGGACCTGAGAGTGTCTCTGGGGACCCGGGTGAACCGGTCCCAGAAGTCTGGTCAGTGTGTGACGCCGACGACGCGGGACATGGTGGGGATACCAGCGGGAGGAACTCGCTCCGGACCACATGGCTGGGTAGGTAGGTAGACGAAGCGAATTCATGACGACGTGCGTGCTGCTCACTCCGGACCACATGGCTGGGCTGGGATAGGTAGACGAAACAAATTCATGACGACGTGCGTGCTGTTAATTAACGGACACATTTGTTTTTAAAGTTCCCCACCTATTAATAGGTAGGCAGGAGTGCCCATCCTTTTCTCATGTGGCCCCTTTTACGTTAAATACAAAAAAAATCAAACGCTATTGAGACAGCAATCAATTTGGGTCACACACTCTATATTTGTTTTCTGCAAACCCACCACCTTTTGCATTTTACCCCGGAATCCCTGCGGACAGATAGCGAGGCTAGTAACGCCCGCAGGGGTCCCGGGACTTGCACTATAGTTGGGTGTTAAGGGGACACTAACCACTTTTCACAAACAATATGTATAATAGCCGTTTTCACGAAGGATTATTGCGCTGAGAAGATTCTGAAAAGTTTCTGAGAAGTTTTGGTATAGAAGTCTTAGTATATTATACATTCCAAGAAATAAATGACTGATTTAGGCGATGTTATCACTATTCAATAGTTATGGAAACATGTATTGAGCTCATAACAAGTTTATGATACAAAATTGGCCGTTTTTAAAGAACATATGCGTCTAGAGTCCATTCGTTCAGTTTAGCATACCGTCATACTAGTTACTAAGTCTGGCAGCTTCATAG
Organism: Chirona hameri; assembly: GCA_036785665.1. Classification (NCBI taxonomy): domain Eukaryota; kingdom Metazoa; phylum Arthropoda; class Thecostraca; order Balanomorpha; family Balanidae; genus Chirona; species Chirona hameri. Next base: position 52,832 of record JAXIVJ010003504.1, read on the forward strand.
ATTACAGGTCTGTCTGCGTATGCACACCGATATGCCCGCATCGATTCGCCGCCGCTTCCGTCCCGCGTGCCGCACGCACATAGACAAATCCAAGCCGCACAGGCCGGCCGCCGGATCGGGCCGGATTGGGCGAATCCATTTCGGTTAATAGACAACACGACACATCATTTTCTGAACCGTTCTGAAGTTTGACAAGTTTCAGTCGGTGGAGATCTGGCATCACAACTGACCTATCAATGCTTACCGCCAATAATAATGCTTACCACTAATTACCACCAAACCGCAATTTTTTCAACGTATTATATTCTTACCAACATATTACAAAATTATGAGGGACATTTCAAGCCAAAAATCGCATGTAACAGTTTTGTAGTTAAGGAATGGATCGTCGAACTAAGACTTCTTTACCAAAACTTCTCAGAAACTTTTCTTTTTCTTTCAGCGAAATAATCCTTGGTGAAAACGGCTAATATATACATTCAACCGGAGCTCTAGTTGATTCCATGACCAACAAAACTACATATACCGGAGAACGAAAAACTGTAAACTGATTATAAGGGTACGCAAAGAGCAGAAAGAAATATACGGTACAAAGAAAAGATGAGGAAAATATGTATGATCACCCATTAAATTGCTTATGGCTTTCCTAAGTTCATTCAAATCATGACATTTTGCGATACTCTTCAAAAAAGTATTCCCTCACTTGCTTTTGTAATGCAACTTTGTTTCTCGGCACGTCATCTATGTCTGTAAACATGGAACGAATAACAGTGCTCCAAATTTGTGGCGCACTACAAGACAATGCGAATAATCTGTAATTTCTTAAGGCTGTAGGAATGGAGTATTAGTTTTGCCTGCCTGGTATTCTTGGATTCTTCGAATTTAAACATTTTGGATATTGGTCTAGGCAAAGTGTTGTTCATGTGTGCTATTAATATCATAATACCATAGTGTAATAAATAACAAGTGAAGACACTTCGATTTTTCTGTGTAATGCATTTTATCCTGCAAGAAGTTCCTTTCGCGCAAATACAAACTAATGTATGACGATGTATGATGCTTACGATATTTTAGACCAACAGAAATATGCATTCAACAAGTCCGCTCCGACTGACAGTTTTGGTATATTTAATCCAGATGCAATAAATATTACATTTTCATTAAGTTATTTTTATTTGGTAAAATGAAAAAAAGAATGGAAGTACAATTGACATATTATACGAAATGGAAATAGCGGCATTCAAACAAGAAAAGGCCCGGAGCTTAATCAACAACGCATTTCATAAGCCCATGACACTGGATTGTCCTCTGTTTTCGGCAATTTTGATGCATTCAATGTAGAAAGCCACCAAATTGCCGTCATAAAGTGCGATAAAAAACATGGGTTCTCAACTACAAACTAATCAAAGAACGAGGTCTTCAAAGCATAGCGAAATAGCTCTGAGCCCATAAAGATGTACTACATGCTTCATGAGCTCACGGCACTTGATTGTCCTCTGTTTTTTTGCAATTTTAATGCATTTAATGTAGAAAGACATGTAGAATGTAGAAAGACATGAATGAATGACATGTAGAATGAAGACAAGTAATGTAGAATGTCCGTCATAAAGTGCAATAAAAACATGGGTCCTCAACTATAAACTTATCAAAGAATGAGATCTTCAAAGCATGGTGAAATAGCACCAAGCCTAATCAACAACGCATTTCATAAGCCAATGGCACTTGATTGTCCTCTGTTATCGGCAATTTTAATCATTCAATGTAGAAAGACATTCAATGTCCGTCATAAAGTGCAATACAAAACATGGGTTCTCAACTATAAACCAATCAAAGAGCGAGGTCTTCAAACATAGCGAAATAGCTCTGAGCCCATCAAGATATACTAGGTGCTTCATGAGCTCACTGCATTTGATTGTCCTCTGTTTTCGGCAATTTTAATGCATTCACATTCAATGTCCGTCATAAAATGCAATAAAAACCATGGATTCTCAACTATAAACTTATCAAAGAATGAGATCTTCAAAGCATGGTGAAATAGCACCGAGCCTAATCAACAACGCATTTCATAAGCCCATGGCACTTGATTGTCCTCTGTTTTCGGCAATTTTAATGCATTCAATGTAGAAAGACATTCAATGTCCGTCATAAAGTGCAGTACAAAACATGGGTTTTCAACTATACATATGTGAATGAGATCAAAGAGCGAGGTCTTTGAAGCATATCGGAAGAGCCGTTTCTCTTGTTCCATTTTTAGCCTGGCGCCCTAACTGCTAAATTGACAATACCACTCGTTGATAAATCACGTGGGCAGATATGAATCGAAAGAAAAGCGAAAATTGTGTTCTACCTCTCATAATTTCAGAGGGGGACACCAAAGTGACCCCCCCCCCCCCCTCCACTGCGTGTTAGTGGCATACTGCGCGTGTTAATGTACACGTAAGTGAAATCCGAGGAGCTTTTTTTCTTCATTGTGTAAAACTTTTTGTTATCTGCACCCAAAACCAACTTTTGACCGTTTTGAATCCGACAGTGGCATCTCAGGCCTGGCAAAGGCGCTCTCAATTCAATTTTGAGATGTCAAATAAATCACCACATACCTGCCTGTCAATCAAATATCAACTAGTTTTCAATTTTGGTTATATTAAGTTCCAAAACATAGAAACAATTCATTAAAAACTATAGGTTTACGAGAACTTCAAAAAACCTTAAGATATATGATGGTGACTTGCACGGTGAATGTGCGTAAAGGACTTGAAGTCGTGTCTTTAAACTAACCGGCTTATGAATTCCAAAGAAAAAAATAGTCAATTTTTGAGCCATTAAGTATGCTTTACCTATGTCATTTATTTGCAATGTTCGATGATAATATCATTCGATGCGTATCGATGAGACAAACACAATGGTGCATTTTTTACTCTATAATGCTGCTATCGAAAGTTATTCCTTCAAAATAATTTGGCAATTTTTAGAATGTTTCAAATTTAATGGATTGCCCTGACCTAACTATTGACCAGAGGTAAATTCTGATGCAACTGTAGTGACAGCAAATTCGATTATATCTTTTGAACTTTTTTAGGCGCGTCACTAACTCTTTTAGTTATCGAGATATATACGGTTTTATCAATGGCACTCATATATAGCCGAAATTTGACCTTTGGTGACCTCCGGTGACCTCAATATTGATTTGATCCTTAAAAAAAGACCGATATACTTTCGATAGAATTTGTCTCGGGCTATTTAACAGCCGTTGTCCACTTGTCGCTTCGTTGCGTTTTTTGTTCTTCTAGATCTGGGGGGGGGAGCGAAAATCACCCCCCCCCCCCCCCCCCCCAGCAGTTCGTGGTTGGTGCGAACTCCGGTAGTGCTCGGGACGCAGGTTAAGGCATTCTGCGCCCATCTTCTGTTATCCACATCTCTCTATATGACCTAGGATCAGATACAATTATTGTAATACATCATGTTGCATACAATTATTGTCCTGTTCGTGAAACATATTGTACAATAATACAAATGGAAAATAGAGCACGATTTGGGAGATAGCTGCCCATCATAGAAAAATATGTGTGCCCACCCCCCCCCCCCCCCAGTGAAAATCCCTTAAAGGAGGTCCTGGTTTATACTAAACACGAAGTTAAATAAAGAAAGGATCTTGAAAGTGTAGATTTTGAGACAAACTTTGTCCAAATAAAGATTCGCTCAAAATCCGAAATTAGTTATGTTTTGGTGGGTGAAATGCATAGGCCAACAAACTATGCAAGCGCTAACTTTCTATCTTACATTGAGAAGGTATGAGATACTATTGAAAAATAAAAATTATCGTTTGCTATTATAGTGGTTTGCTACAGGTGCTTTCAATTGCAATCTTCTTCCAGCAAACCAAAATAAGTGTAATAATGATTTCACAAATGTAATGATATCATATGTTTGTTTTGCCAATGATATCGAAGGCAACTAGAAAACAAAGACAGACAGAGGCAGTACTAGACAATATTTGTGTTAATGACCCTTCTCTTTATCTGTTATCAGGAATAGTTATTGAAGATCTGTCGGACCACTTGTCAATATTTTTATCACTAAAAATAGATAATAATAATTATGTTTTAAATATGAAAAGCATAAGTGTTTAACACACAGAAGATGCCAGAACTAAATTATTTTCTTATATCAAGATTACGTAACTTCCAGACAAACACTGACGCTAATATTGCAGCTGAACATCTTTCGAAGGCTTACGCTGATGGAATAGCATCTGTCTTTAAAAAAAACTTATAGACCTAGCCATGGACAATCGTCCATAAAACCGTGGATCACACCAAGTATTCTTTGTTCGATCAATAAGAAAACACAACTGTATAACAAGTTCTTAAGATGAGTAAATAGGACGAATGCAAATAACTATACAAGATATCGAAATGTGCTTGTACAAACTACAAATTATCAGGGATGAAAAAAGGTTGTATTTTAAAGATACACTAGAACAGCACAAACATAATGGACTTGGGCTTTACTAAACCAAGTTATCAACAAGTTACACAAAAAACAAGACAATTACCATGACACTTTGTATGATAGCCAGGGAAAGGCATATATGCCAGTACCAGATGACTTAAATACATTCTTCTCTTCCGTTGGGCAAGTGGATAAAGAAGTACCAAACGTTGACAATGATCCTCTAAACTATCTAAATGCACTAGAATATGAACCATATGTTTCGACGCCACAAACTACAGCTATTGAAATATAAATGATTGTCAAGTCTTTAAACAGTGTAGGAGGTGGAATTGATAGAATCAGCACACAGATACTCTTAGGGACATATAAAAAACATAATTCATCACCTTACCTTTTTTCAACACTAAACAAATTGCGCTAAACATAAACAGGGGGCACTAAACACATTGCGTGTGAACGGAGTCAAACACATGCCCACAAAATCCGTCCCTGTAGTCGCCCTTGGGAAACCAAAAATTTCACACACAAATATGAAACGTGTGCAAGGCATTACTGAAACAGGCCACCATGTTTCAAGTTGGTATCTTTTGCTATGTAGTTACACGTCGTGGTTCCAAAACTCCCCCTAATTTGATCCCTGGAGGCGCCCATTACATTGGGCAATGCACTTGCGTCCCACCCCTATAACCGCCTATGCCACAAAATTCAACTGTGATCCATGCAGATCATATTACACGAGATAGTCCACCGCGAAATAACGTATTGAGTTACTAAACACCATGTGTATATACACTTGCCCCCAAAAATCCGTTACTGGAGTCGCCTGTGGGAAACCAAAAAATATTGTTTACAAAAATCACACAAGGTGTTCAAAGAACAGCTAAGAAGGTTCACTGAGTTTAAAATTCTCATCTTTCAGATTTCGATGAAATGCCAGTGACCCAAAATGCCTCCCAAAATACGACCCTGAAGGCGCCCATGCGCAATACAAAAATTTGCAAAATGTTCAACATGCTTACACATGGCAGTAAAAAAATTGTGAAAGTCGTAGGCTCGTATCTACAACGGTTAGATAATGGGAACTGATTCCTTTTGAAAGCCGAGTCACGCTGAAAACCGAAAAATGCCCCCTAAAAATCACGCCTGGAGCCGCCCCTGGTGAGCATTTTTTTAAAATATTTTGCCAAAATGTGCCCAATGAATAGTTAGGGGAAAGTCAAGAAGTTTCATAGCCGTATCTGTACTCGTTTGGGAACAGGAGCGGAAAAACCTCAGGGGGTGGGGCGTCGTTTTAGCCCCCCACCCCGACACTAATAGGGTTAATGTCGCGCAAAAAAAACACCGCCCTGCTCCGTTTCGTTTTCGAGCTATTCATGAAAAACATGGGGAGGGGGGCACAAAAGTGCCCCCCCCCCCCTCCATTGCGCGTGTTAAGGACTGAGTTAAAGGGATTATACGGGTTTCCGTCCTGAAAGTAAATGCATTCTTTTGCAGTTGTATGAGCTTTAAACACGCTTAAGACATATAACAGGGACCTCAATGCTCATTTAGTCCATTATTTCAGCAATTATCAGCGTTAAAACTTGGGTGTTTTTCGAGACTAGCATCAGATAACGAGACTCACGGGACTTTGTATTACTACACACTGTTCGTTGAGGTTTTGTGTTTTTGTGGTTTTCTTATCTCCGGCCTTTAGCGTTGAGAATTTGGTGGTGGCGTATTATTTTTTGGCATGAAAATTCACGAAAAATATGGAATTTTATGGGAAAACTAGGTAACTGCTGCTGTCGTTGGAACAAAACAAGTTTATTTTCTTTCAAATATTGCTTATTTTACCGGAAATATGCCATAAGTGAGGTGTTTTTATTAGCATAAAAGAGATGACTGGCTCTGCCTCAGCCGGTCCTGCAGAAAATACGCGGTGGCATCACCGCGCACTTTGGAATGTCCTTACGTGCAGAAGAGGTCATTTCCAGAAAAATGTGGCTACCGTGGGACTTCTACCACCTTTATAAGTACGTTTTACTATGTAACTCAATTATTCTGGGAAAAAAAACGTATAATCCCTTTAACCCGCGCGGCGCTGGGGGGGGGGGGTAAATTTTACCCCCCTCCCGGATTTTCTCCATAACTTGACAACTATGACAGATATCAAAGTGAAACTTACGGTAGCTTATGGTGCATCAATTCTACGTCTTCTGCCATTTTTTTTAAAAAAAAATCGTGAACATTTGTGGCAGATAATGACGTTTTAGTGACGTCATGCCATGTCATTTTTGGTGAAAAAACGTTAAATGTTTGAAAAATCGTAGAAAATAGCGTGTTACTGCAAATTGCAAATAAAAGGCGTCAAAAGAAGGGAAATAACATTGATTTTTGGGGAAGAATTTCCACAAAGGTTTTTTGTTTGAAGATTTTCAAAAAAACAGAAGATATATTAGAGAACCGAGTATGAACGATGTTCAAACCAAATTTCAAAGCAATTTCTTTATTTTTGACTGACTTATGGCTCTCTAAGAACAAGTAACTCATGACGTCATTTTTTTAAATTGCGTTTTTTGGCTTTTACTGACCAGATACAGACAAATAAATGCCACCACTGTATTTCGAAGACAAAACTAGTCTAGAAACATGCAATGTTTATTTAGATTAATCAATTTCAAATTTTGACCTTATTGTGACCTGACCTTGACCTGAGGACGATTATATGGTGTCAGGCTGTGAAAATGGCTGCTTCTATCGAATTATACGTGTAAAATAACCCATACAACATGTGTCGCATGGCTTTCGTAGACCTGTGACCTTGTGTGACCTGACCTTGACCTTGACCTTTGCTTACAATTTCACTTTTACTTATGCGGGAAATGCATTATACACTCTGGAGCACTTTGTGAGATAATAGTTGCAATATAAGGCTTTGGATGGAAAGTATAGCCCCAACAACTCAAATACTTACATTTTACATTTGACCTGATCGTGACCTGACATGTGACCTTATTTTAAGAATTTCGAGTATGCATTCGATTCTTATCGTTGAGAGCTTGCGATCGCCGCATTGCGCGTCTCGCTGCGGTTATTGGTTCGGAAGATACGATGGGGGGGGGGGGGTAAAATTTACCCCCCCCCCCCAGCGCCGCGCGTTCGGCTGGAGACCCCAGCACCGCGCGGGTTAACATACACTTTCCCTTATACAAGGTGTTAACATTTTATTTCATATCCGTAAATGCGTATGTTTCGATTGAATTTGAATCGTTTTGGGGCATGACCCCGATGCCCCCTCCCCTAAATGGCCCCCGTCTCTGGCTATGGGCCTCGACTGGTCTTAACAGACAGTGCTGGTCTGAGAAGGTGCCATGCCTGATGTGACCTTACGTATAACCCTAATATCCGGTTTTTCTTCTAAAAAATTATACCCTTCGACCGGTCTCACTTGAGATGTTATGGGGAGAAAAATCGTATGTTTTCCTCCCCAAGTGCTTGAGTGGGGGACAGCGGCTCCCCTTTGCCTCCGCTTCCACCGCCCCTGGGTTCGATCCACCACACCACCTGAACCCGAAAGACCCAAAACCCAAAGCTATGAACTACAGAGATTGCCCCGGCTCTGGATCCAGTTAACTTAATACACGTGACGAACTACAGGGATTTCCCCGGCTCTGGATCCAGTTAACTTAATACGTGACGAACTACAGGGATTTCCCCGGCTCTGGATCCAGTTAACTTAATACACGTGATACTGTGGGTCTATGTTGTCTCCTCCCTTTACTTTACAGTGTTTCGTTGACTAGGCAATGCCAGTATTGTTACCATACTTTCAGTACCCCTCTCAGACCAACCGAGGGCCCTCTCGGGTCGCCGGAGGGCCCTCTGAGGTCTGAGAGAGGACCTCAGGATCGGCTTTGGGCCCTTTCAGGCCCGACAGAAGCCTTCTCAAACCGACCCGAGGGTCCTCTCAAACGGACGAAGGAACCTCTCAGACCGACATAAGAACGCTCTCAAATTTGGAAAATACCGTCTCGGATCAGCCGCAGGCTCTCAGACTAGCTAAGGCCCTCCTAGACTGACTGGCCCAGGGCCTCTCAAACCGGCCTATGCAACTCTCAGGCTGCCTATAAAATGTCATCTTACGCAAGCCGAGGGCCTTCTTAGGTCGGTCGAGTTCTCTTGTGACCCGCCTGGGACCTCTTTGACCAAGTTCTCACGCAGGTCTGTGAAATGCCTTTTCAGACCGACCGAGGACATATAACCGGTCACCGAGGGCATAGGACTCAGGGCACTGTAAAAGCCTGACCGAGGCCTCTTTCTGACCAGTTGAAATACCTTACCAAGACCCGCCGATGGCTTCCTTAGGCTCTGACCGTTTGACCACAGGAAGAGCCCACAGTCTCAAAAAAGGCCCTGACGCATAGGAGATTGCTTTGCCCCCCCCCCCCCCTGAAACTACAATCCGCCGCCAATGGTCGAACCGAATGTCGAAAAATGCCAGCTATCAGTCCAGCACCACAAATCACTGCCCGGCGCCCCCTACCATACATGCCGCGTAACTGTCGGAGATGGGATGAGATCGTGAAATTGCTTATATTGTTTAGTTTAGTGTTTAGTTTATTCAAGTAAATGAGCAACAGGCAGCAGTGACCCAATTACAGCTCAAGTCCAAAGTTAAAACACATCAAATTAAACATCACATCAATAACATACACATAGAAACACAAACCTAAAAATCACATCAAAATGCAAACCTAGAAATATACATAAAAGCACATAACACAACTCTAAAAAATACACATAAAACAACGATTGTAAGAGCTATAAGCAGATATTAAAATGGACACTGTTTAAAATATCTCACTACCCCAGCTCTAAACACTTGGTAGGATGCCCCGAATGGGTCTGCCGATGGACTTTTGGCCAGGTATTCATTGTACGCCCTAACGGCCCTCCCGAACAGCCTACGTTTCATGGTCTCCACTCGCGCTTCACGTGCGGATGGAACGTGAAGGAGTTGAGATTGCGCAGCTCTGGTTTGACGCTGGCCGCTGGGGTACGTGAATGGGGATGCTTCCGAGCAGGAAGGCTGAATCCGTTCTTCCTGACATGACTTTTTGAATGAAACAAATGTCGTGCTGAAGCCTTCTTTGGGACAGGCTGATAATTTTGCAAAGCTTCAGAAGATCGTGATATGAGAGTGAGTGGGAAGACCGATTGGTGTCTATACAAACGACATACATAAAAACGACTTTAGATCTGCGTCAATTGAAGGTTTTTTCTTTTGCCGATTCGAGTATGTCGTTTTTACACAGACACGATGACAATTACCCCCCTCCCCCCCGGTGACCCGATTTCAGCTCGACTGGGGGGGGGGGCGGAGGCTTCACGGGGGGGGGGGGGCTGGGGCCCCCTCCCCAGTTAACATGTTAGAGGAGGCCCTGGTATAAACATAAATGGCTGCACCGCCACCTTCCCCCACAGGACGACAGGATGGAAAAGGGTTATATTTGTCCATGTGATAATATTTTACAATATCACCCTTAAGCCATGTTTCTGATATACCTATTGTATCCCATTCACCATTGTATATAAGACCTTGTAAGACAATTTTGAATCTCATCTACTTTGTTTTTCATCGATAACATTCATGTGGAGAACAGATAAGTTGCTATTAAGTTGAGATTTGTCTAAATATGTGTATTAATCACATTTTTTCATGAATACCTTGCATTTGTTTAAAGGGAATAGGTCACCTTGAAACATGTCTTAAAAATTGGCTATACGGGAGATATTGAGCTGAAAATCACGAATATGGCATTTGTTTGGACGATAGATGGATATCCGTTGAGAAATGGACATGTTTCTCTTTTCTCCTTCATGGCCATAAAAAACTTCAGGACAATGTATGACGTCATACATATGGTAGCTTGGATATGGAAGCAATTGCATACAATAACGGCAAGCATTTCCATGAAACAAACATGAAATACCTGGTCTGTGTAAAAATCAGATTCATGATCAATGATGTATAAGGTCAACAAGAACAAGAACTTACCAGAAAATCGTCGCGTTCAACTCAGGGTCGCCCCGTTTCTATATTGGGATTTGCACCTTCTTACAATACAATTTCGCAAGCTCGGAATTCTGGCTTCTGATCCCGGCAATGCATCCAGTCACTGAACCAACTCGGTGGTAATAGCAGACCTTGGTAATAACAACCTATATTACTTCTGTACTATTTCAAAGTTACTCATGACCACGGCCAAAGTCTGTATAAATACCACGGCTAGTTTGCGGCAGAATCTGCGTATGACGCAATTCTGACGTCAGCGGGTATGACGTCATACCTCTGGCGAGCGTTCATTCCCCGATTGTGGCCCGGAAGAGCGGGAATGAAAACGGGCCCACTAGTCCTGTGTCGAAATTACTTAACGTAGAGAGGTAATTCTTTCACCACAAACCATTTTTAGATCTGCTCTACAAATCTGCTATCTCAGTCCAAAACCCCATGTTAAAGGTGAACTATTCCCTTTAAGAGAGTCATGTTTTATGTCATCTCACATTCGAAGAGTATTCTCGTCACTTGAGTCTTCTGTCATTGTTAACAAACCACGAAAAGACATGCATAAAAGTAAGACGATAGAAATATGGAAATGTCAAAGTCAACACTGGAAAACTAACTGAGCAGTAAAACGCCTTGAAGGAAAATGAAATTGCAATGAAGAACACCGCCATCCATCGATGCAGCCGCATCAAGGAACATAAACGAAGGGTGATAACGGAAATTCATGTTCACTATGAATATTTCACCCGAGTAAGGCTTGGTTGCTCGACACATTTAGACATCGACCATGAAACAGACACCATATGCAGACCATATGCAAGGAAGGACCATATGCGAGAACCATATGCAAGGACCATATGCCAGGAAAAGAAGAACATTCAAAAGACAAGATGAGGACGAAAACCACACAAAAAAATCACTCAGGAGCAGTGACCAGTGACACCACTGCAGCGCTATTGGACAAAAACAGAGCATTTGATATTCTATCTAAGTCATCAGCCTGATGCGAACGATGCGAAACAAAAATATGTCACCGTCGAATGCAACTTCTGAAAACATGCAGCATCTTAATTATATTTTAAGCGGAAGCTGAGCGAAACCAAGGACACCAGAAGAACAGCGAACCTAGTGGAAATATGTATAAGCATCATTTATTTTGAAAAACAATAATGCAAAACACGCATACTACACATATTATTCACTAGCGTCGGTAATTACCCGGCGTTGCCTGGAAAATTAAGTACCTGGCGGTGTCTCCTCGGGCGGCTCAGCTGGCGGCATCTCCTCAGGTCGCTCAGCTGGCCATAAGGCCACGGTCATGAATCTAATTTTAGAGCGCTCTTCCCAGTATGCCATAAGGCCACGGTCATGAATCTAGTTTTAGAGCGCTCCTCCCAGTATGCCATAAGGCCACAGTCATGAATCTAATTTTAGAGCGCTCCTCCCAGTATGCCATAAGGCCACGGTCATGAATCTAATTTTAGAGTACTCCTCCCAGTATGCCATAATGCCACGGTCATGAATATAATTTTAGAGCGCTCCTCCCAGTATGCCATAAGGCCACGGTCGTGAATCTAATTTTAGAGCGCTCCTCCCAGTATGCCATAATGTCACGGTCATGAATCTAATTTTAGAGCGCTCCTCCCAGTATGCCATAAGACCAAAAACTCTAAATGTATATTTCTCCCTTTCTCCCGGGCTGCTACTGCCAAGTATAAAATGGCTGCAGAATGAATGTCACAAAAGCGGAACATATGCAGAAAATCGGGCCCACTAAATACGAATAGCATTCCATTCTTAAACAAATTCCACGCTTTCACAATTTACTTAAAAACTATATAAATCCGATCTGGATGGCAGCGGTACATAAACATGCCTGCCATCATGCTGATTCAGAGAATGTATGGGTTTTGGGTCCACCACCAAGGGTTTTCGAGTCCATCGCGTACTAACGGTTTGAATTTGCCCTTTATATAGGAGATTGTAAAATATTTTTTGCGAATTTCAGGAAAAGGTGATTATCAACTTTTTATTATTATTTAAGAATCATGCATGTTTGTATCATGATTCAAGTTACCTGCAACCTGGATATCCTTAATACCAACTTGAGTTGTTTTGTTTTGTTTTTGTGTTATGTTGTAGTTGCAGGTAAATTAATTGATTCTTGTATTGTATGAATTAAGTTGAAATATCATACGTTACCTATTCAATAAGGACTGACATCCAAATTTTAGTTAAGCTGAAATATTTCAATATAAAGTCCTTCCAACTGTAGATAGCTCAAGCTAACCTGAACCTGAACCAGATTCATTTCCCCTTTTGCAATTTTCTTCCTTTTTATTGAGCTAGTTGCCAAAGTATTAATTGATCTCGGCTATAATAGTTTCATAGACTCGTTAGACGCAAAGCCGTTGAAATTAAGCACACAATCACCACCAGGCTTTGCGCTGTCCAAACGTGGTTATTTTTGCTGAATCATTAGACCCTTTCAAAATTGAATTACATCAGTATGCTCCACTGTCACGTGTCTGCACGTGCTCAGGTAATGAGCAGTTCACACTCCATATCCCACACTCGTCACTCTGGACAGGAATGAGACTTCGCACTCGATGGTCACTCGGGTAATGAGCAGTTCACACTCCATATCCCACACTCGTCACTCTGGACAGGGTGAGACTTCGCACTCGATGGTCACTCAGGTAATGAGCAGTTCACACTCCATATCCCACACTCGTCACTCTGGACAGGGTGAGACTTCGCACTCGATGGTCACTCAGGTAATGAGCAGTTCACACTCCATATCCCACACTCGTCACTCTGGACAGGAATGAGACTTCGCACTCGATGGTCACTCAGGTAATGAGCAGTTCACACTCCATATCCCACACTCGTCACTCTGGACAGGAATGAGACTTCGCACTCGATGGTCACTCGGGTAATGAGCAGTTCACACTCCATATCCCACACTCGTCACTCTGGACAGGAATGAGACTTCGCACTCGATGGTCACTCAGGTAATGAGCAGTTCACACTCCATATCCCACACTCGTCACTCTGGACAGGAATGAGACTTCGCACTCGATGGTCACTCGGGTAATGAGCAGTTCACACTCCATATCCCACACTCGTCACTCTGGACAGGAATGAGACTTCGCACTCGATGGTCACTCAGGTAATGAGCAGTTCACACTCCATATCCCACACTCGTCACTCTGGACAGGAATGAGACTTCGCACTCGATGGTCACTCGGGTAATGAGCAGTTCACACTCCATATCCCACACTCGTCACTCTGGACAGGAATGAGACTTCGCACTCGATGGTCACTCGGGTAATGAGCAGTTCACACTCCATATCCCACACTCGTCACTCTGGACAGGAATGAGACTTCGCACTCGATGGTCACTCAGGTAATGAGCAGTTCACACTCCATATCCCACACTCGTCACTCTGGACAGGAATGAGACTTCGCACTCGATGGTCACTCGGGTAATGAGCAGTTCACACTCCATATCCCACACTCGTCACTCTGGACAGGAATGAGACTTCGCACTCGATGGTCACTCAGGTAATGAGCAGTTCACACTCCATATCCCACACTCGTCACTCTGGACAGGAATGAGACTTCGCACTCGATGGTCACTCGGGTAATGAGCAGTTCACACTCCATATCCCACACTCGTCACTCTGGACAGGAATGAGACTTCGCACTCGATGGTCACTCGGGTAATGAGCAGTTCACACTCCATATCCCACACTCGTCACTCTGGACAGGAATGAGACTTCGCACTCGATGGTCACTCAGGTAATGAGCAGTTCACACTCCATATCCCACACTCGTCACTCTGGACAGGAATGAGACTTCGCACTCGATGGTCACTCAGGTAATGAGCAGTTCACACTCCATATCCCACACTCGTCACTCTGGACAGGAATGAGACTTCGCACTCGATGGTCATCAATCTAAACCAAAGCGCAATAACTGTCGATTTCGTGGTCCATTTTTGGCATAGTATTGGCCACTGAATCTAATTAGATAGTGCTCCCTTAGCTTTTATGCTAGCCGTATCGCAGGAATGATATTATATATGTTTCATCACAATTATTATTGATAGTTTGATGAATTTGACGTTTTAAACGATACTATTCCAGAAGATATAAAATTAATAGACCTCATGTGTGAAATTGTATTTAATCTAATTGTTCTCGCCACACGAAAACAAAATAACATTTTTGTTGCGTCATTTAGGACGACTTCCCACACATATTATGCAAGTGATAATAATATGAATCTTATCTTATCTTATCCTATATTATTCATTATAAGATGTCCGTCCGTGCGTGCGTGCGTGCGTGGTACGTACGTGGAAATCAAATAACGTAATGGTCATACACAAATCGGCTAATAACTCGACAACCGTTGCAGCTAGGTGCGTGAAATTTGCCACTGACACTGTGTCAGCTGAAATTTGAAAAGTGGGAGGCCATGGCAGCCCCACTTTTCGGCCATTTTTTTTGCTAAAACTCTTTGGCTAAATTATCCAGATTTTTTTAAATCCCAAAAACCTTTTTCTTCTTCTCGAAAGCAATATATTTCGATAACAGACACGCGTTTTCAGTATATATTGCGAAAGTGGCGCAAAATGAGAAAATGGCGCATGTTATGAACTGTGTGCTTGGGGGGAGCAATCTGGCACAGTGGTAAAACATTTGCTTTCTGTGCCGGGGACCGGGGTTCAAATCCCCCGGCGGGCCTCTGAAAAATTCGTCCCGGTCCCATATCCCTCGGAACAGGGTGAGAATTCCAGATAGCGCTTTGGTCGCAGGAGGATATGGTGCTTGGTCCACTACATTGTGTGGTTCGAAAGAAGAATAGAAGTGAGCTCTGTAAAAAATGAGGAACTTGGTTATAATAATTATTTATAAAATTAGTAAGTACAAAAACTACAATTGTAATGATTATCTCCTCATAGCCTACACACCTAGGATAATATTGCCAGTGGCGAAGGGTTCGTTCGCTGGTCTAGTGACGCTTCTTTTATCACATGCTTGCATATGAAGCTTCTCGACACAGCGCTACGTTTTTTGACACAACGCTGAATGACAGGACAACACATCTAATATATTCAGCAGGAGAATCCTTACAACCAGAGTATGCAGTAAGTCATTTCTCGACATGGTCTTCAAAACTGCTTTCTCAGGGCTAAAAATCCCATTATAAAAGTGACTGGTTTCCTTTAAACACCGTATTGACACCCCTGCAAAAGATCACGCCCCCTCCCCCCGCTCGAAACGTACGATGTCATGGTGTGTCCGTACAAGTTTTGAAACTGTGGCGACGCTGCTGTATTCCGCCACCGGCTAATAGTTAAGTTATGAGGAATACAAACGTAAAATATTGATTAGCACTTTAACTATGGACGCCCATCAGTAAGCGTCGGTGTTGTAGTGGGTAGCGTCACTGATTATTAAGTGAGTGAAGCGGGTTCGATTCCGGCAGGCACCTGGACTTTTTCTAAAACGGGATATCAAATATTAAAATATAAATTAACTGGCTATACAAATAAATGTTTATTATTAAAATAAATACTTAAATCGGACCGGTTAATGGGCATTGAACGTATTGGTTGGCTATGTAAGTTAGCTGGCTATATAAATAAATGCTATATAAATAAATGGTGTTATTAAAATAAATACCTAAATCAGACCGGTTAATGGGCATCGAACGTATTGGCTGGCTATATAAATTACCTGGCTATATAAATAAATGGCTATATAAATAAATGGTTTTATTAAAATAAATACCTAAAACGGACCGGTTAATGGGCATCGAACGTATTGGCTGGCTATATAAATTAGCTGGCTATATACATAAATGGCTATATAAATAAATGGACATGTAAACTTCAGGCCATCTAGTCTTATATTACTAATTATAAAATGTCCGTGCGTGCGTGCGTGCGTGCGTGCGTGGTACGTACGTGGAAATCAAATAACGTAACGGTCATACACAAATCGGCTAATAACTCGACAACCGTTGCAGCTAGGTGCGTGAAATTTGTCACGCAGGTCGGGTGGCAGAGGCGCACCATCGTATTCAAATTTTAACAAGATCCGACATACGTGTCGGCCGCTGTGTCGGCGACAACTGTGTCATTGGTTTAACATAGGAAACGGCCAAATTCACAAATCGACGAAAACGATCAAACGCACGTCGATCCCGGGCCGATAACTCGCAAACCGAGGGTCACAGCGACATGTGATGAACACAATTCGACAGAGAGTACATTGGCCTGGCGTGTCACATGTCGGTCAGAGCAAAGCTTAGTTCAAGTAGAAAGTTATGACAACTTACATAAAACAACGGCATTTTCAGTATTTAAATCGGTACTCGGAAACTGTTGAACATAGAACGCTGAGATTTCCCCACTTTGCAGGCGAAGGTACCCTCTTTAAATTATATCTGTAACACAAAGCTGTTTGAGTAATATTTAGGCAGGCTGACAGGCGTTGCAATATTTTTTTTTGACCGTTCTATTCTTCCCAACACCGTAAATGATAACACCAAGACGAGTTTTCACACAAAATAAAAAAACAATATACACCCGGATACATTGGATGTATAATAATTCCTGATGCTAAGACGCGGACTGGCCGGGACTCGCCAGGCGACGCGTCGGCCGGGATTAGTTTGCCGTCCGCCGCCAGTGGCGCTAGCTGACGGCCAGCCACCTTGGCCGGCGAGCGTGAGTTCCCACGGCCGACAGCGGGCGCCTTTCACAACATATACATCCGACCGGGAAATGGGCAGCGAACGAATTGAATATATATATATATATATATATATATATATATATATATATATATATATATATATATATATATATATATATATATATATATATATTAGCTGGCAATATAAATAAATGTCTCCTATGCTATCCACCTAAAATATACCGCCACCGGCAAATAGTTAAGTTATGAGGAATGCAAACTTAAAATATTGATTAACACTTTAACAATGGACGCCCAGAAGTAAGCGTCGGTGGTTTAGTAGGTAGCGTCGCTGATTACTAGGTGGGTGAAGCGTGTTCGATTCCGGCAAGCGCCCGGACTTTTTCTAAAACGGGATATCAAATATTAAAATATAGTTTAGCTGGCTATAATTTTTTTTTTAATAAATAAATTATTAAAATAAATACCTAAATCGGACCGGTTAATGGGCATTGCACGTATTGGTTGGCTATGTAAATTAGCTGGCTATATAAATAAATGTTATATAAATACATGGTTTTATTAATATAAATACCTAAATCGGACCGGTTAATGGGCATCGAAGGTATTGGCTGGCTATATAAATTAGCTGGCTATATAAATAATTGGGCATATAAATTTCAGACCATCTAGTCATTATATTCATTATCAATATGCCAACGCATCGTTTGATTGGTAATTGTTAAGCATTGGTGAAGCATTGCTCTTCTAACTCAGAATCACGATACTATATTGGTCTTCATGATTCTGGATATTGGTCTTCATGATCTGACTGGTTATTGTATTTGTATTAATAAACCAACTTTTCTAAAAATAGAAACATGTCAGTAAAACAATAATATTTTGATGGCAAATTAGTATTACCTCATTATCCTATATTTTGTTGGCAAGATCACATCTATTTCATCAAACGGTGATTTGCTGTTTCGTCAACTGCTATGCTCGCGTCAGCGTTTGCCGTCAGCTTCATTCTCTGACAGCGTTTTAGATCCCGACTTGATTTCGCCTTAAGCCTGCCAGCTCAGGCTTCCGATTTAGGGAGGAGAGAAGCCAGAACATAGTTGGCTTGTATCAAAGACCACTTCTGCGTCTAGCTAGTCAGCAAATGCAGCATCGACCTGTGCGTGGTGCCCCGTACACTCCCGCGTGCGACGGCGCGCGGGGAGGCTCACGCCCATCCCTCCCCGTGCGAGCGAGTTTGCTGATGGAGATTTCCCGTGAAATAAATGCTAGTATTAAGATGTTGGTACAAATTATGCACATCAGTGTAACGATATTGTGGGCGGGATAGCTAAATATGAAAGCTTGTTATGATAGCTCGGCTGATCTGTAGCTCGTTTTGCTGCGTTTGAAGACCAGAGCTTGCATAGTTCTACTTGTGGTCAATACTTCATTAATGATTAGTCCGAACAATGCTGGCTAATTTCACCAAGCCTTGCGAAGTCATTATGCTCTCAATCGACCGTCAACCACCAAGTCTTTCAACGTCATCAAGTTTTCAACAAACAAACAAACGCGGCTTGAAATGAAATCCCGACTGACCGTGCTTTTTGCTTTGAAGAGCGCCCAATGCTGCTCTGTAACTTTGACACGCTGGACCACTCTGACACGCTGGACCACTCTGACACGCTGGACCACTCTGACACGCTGGACCACTCTGATACGCTGGACCACTCTGACACGCTGGACCACTCTGACACGCTGGACCACTCTGACACGCTGGACCACTCTGACACGCTGGACCACTCTGACACGCTGGACCACTCTGACACGCTGGACCACTCTGACACGCTGGACCACTCTGTGTGAGTGGAGACGATTAGAGAGCGTATCTGTCCATACCAGAGAATGGTGTATCGGCCATAAGCGGACATCCTACCTAGGGCTGTCCTAGGGCCGGGACTGTGAGCTTACATTATGTCGGACCTCCAATCCTAGGGCCGGGACTGTGAGCTTACATCATGTCGGACCTCCAATCCTAGGGCCGGGACTGTGAGCTTACATCATGTCGGACCTCCAATCCTAGGGCCGGGACTGTGAGCTTACATCATGTCGGACCTCCAATCCTAGGGCCGGGACTGTGAGCTTACATCATGTCGGACCTCCAATCCTAGGGCCGGGACGGTGAGCTTACATCATGTCGGACCTCCAATCCTAGGGCCGGGACTGTGAGCTTACATCATGTCGGACCTCCAATCCTAGGGCCGGGACTGTGAGCTTACATCATGTCGGACCTCCAATCCTAGGGCCGGGACTGTGAGCTTACCTCATGTCGGACCTCCAATCCTAGGGCCGGGACGGTGAGCTTACATCATGTCGGACCTCCAATCCTAGGGCCGGGACTGTGAGCTTACATCATGTCGGACCTCCAATCCTAGGGCCGGGACGGTGAGCTTACATCATGTCGGACCTCCAATCCTAGGGCCGGGACTGTGAGCTTACATCATGTCGGACCTCCAATCCTAGGGCCAGGACTGTGAGCTTACCTCATGTCGGACCTCCAATCCTAGGGCCGGGACGGTGAGCTTACATCATGTCGGACCTCCAATCCTAGGGCCGGGACTGTGAGCTTACATCATGTCGGACCTCCAATCCTAGGGCCGGGACTGTGAGCTTACATCATGTCGGACCTCCAATCCTAGGGCCGGGACGGTGAGCTTACATCATGTCGGACCTCCAATCCTAGGGCCGGGACGGTGAGCTTACATCATGTCGGACCTCCAATCCTAGGGCCGGGACTGTGAGCTTACATCATGTCGGACCTCCAATCCTAGGGCCGGGACTGTGAGCTTACATCATGTCGGACCTCCAATCCTAGGGCCGGGACTGTGAGCTTACATCATGTCGGACCTCCAATCCTAGGGCCGGGACGGTGAGCTTACATCATGTCGGACCTCCAATCCTAGGGCCGGGACTGTGAGCTTACATCATGTCGGACCTCCAATCCTAGGGCCGGGACGGTGAGCTTACATCATGTCGGACCTCCAATCCTAGGGCCGGGACGGTGAGCTTACATCATGTCGGACCTCCAATCCTAGGGCCGGGACTGTGAGCTTACATCATGTCGGACCTCCAATCCTAGGGCCGGGACGGTGAGCTTACATCATGTCGGACCTCCAATCCTAGGGCCGGGACTGTGAGCTTACATCATGTCGGACCTCCAATCCTAGGGCCGGGACTGTGAGCTTACATCATGTCGGACCTCCAATCCTAGGGCCGGGACTGTGAGCTTACCTCATGTCGGACCTCCAATCTTAGGGCCGGGACTGTGAGCTTACATCATGTCGGACCTCCAATCCTAGGGCCGGGACTGTGAGCTTACATCATGTCGGACCTCCAATCCTAGGGCCGGGACGGTGAGCTTACATCATGTCGGACCTCCAATCCTAGGGCCGGGACTGTGAGCTTACATCATGTCGGACCTCCAATCCTAGGGCCGGGACGGTGAGCTTACATCATTTCGGACCTCCAATCCTAGGGCCGGGACTGTGAGCTTACATCATGTCGGACCTCCAATCCTAGGGCCGGGACGGTGAGCTTACATCATGTCGGACCTCCAATCCTAGGGCCGGGACTGTGAGCTTACATCATGTCGGACCTCCAATCTTAGGGCCGGGACTGTGAGCTTACCTCATGTCGGACCTCCAATCCTAGGGCCGGGACTGTGAGCTTACCTCATGTCGGACCTCCAATCCTAGGGCCGGGACTGTGAGCTTACATCATGTCGGACCTCCAATCCTAGGGCCGGGACGGTGAGCTTACATCATGTCGGACCTCCAATCCTAGGGCCGGGACTGTGAGCTTACATCATGTCGGACCTCCAATCCTAGGGCCGGGACTGTGAGCTTACATCATGTCGGACCTCCAATCCTAGGGCCGGGACGGTGAGCTTACATCATGTCGGACCTCCAATCCTAGGGCCGGGACTGTGAGCTTACATCATGTCGGACCTCCAATCCTAGGGCCGGGACTTTGAGCTTACATCATGTCGGACCTCCAATCTTAGGGCCGGGACGGTGAGCTTACATCATGTCGGACCTCCAATCCTAGGGCCGGGACGGTGAGCTTACATCATGTCGGACCTCCAATCCTAGGGCCGGGACGGTGAGCTTACATCATGTCGGACCTCCAATCCTAGGGCCGGGACTGTGAGCTTACATCATGTCGGACCTCCAATCCTAGGGCCGGGACGGTGAGCTTACATCATGTCGGACCTCCAATCCTAGGGCCGGGACTGTGAGCTTACATCATGTCGGACCTCCAATCCTAGGGCCGGGACGGTGAGCTTACATCATGTCGGACCTCCAATCCTAGGGCCGGGACGGTGAGCTTACATCATGTCGGACCTCCAATCCTAGGGCCGGGACTGTGAGCTTACATCATGTCGGACCTCCAATCCTAGGGCCGGGACGGTGAGCTTACATCATGTCGGACCTCCAATCCTAGGGCCGGGACGGTGAGCTTACATCATGTCGGACCTCCAAATATGGAATTCCTGAAATAAAGCGAGTGTCGTAAATAATGATTCACCACTCCCTCATTGAATATTGACCAACGTGAAATCGTCCACGGTCATTCAAGGTTATCCAGGTCGTGACCTTCACATAAATTACCCACATTTAACACTTATGGTCAGAACGATTGATGGAAACCGCAACTCTGCGATCTACGTCAGCTTTCAACGTGCTTTAAGATCAAACAGACTGTGCTCTCGTTTGACTTAGTTTTTATAAATTATTGATGACATATTTCTGTATCACATAAATATTGCATCATAGGGAGGGGGAGATCTCCAGGTAGCCAAAGGAAACTGAAACCTGCCTATCTTCGGCGAGTTCAGGAGCGGAAGTGCTATAAACCTGCTGAAACTTTTCAAGGACATTCCAGTTTATCCTAATTAAAATGTATCCGTCATGTGTCAGAGTCCTATTCCATGTTCAACAACCTCAAATGCTTCGAATTCCGATCGAAGTTTACTGATGAGTAGGTATTAATCGTAAGACGCTGTTTGTCCGGTGGAGTTCTATGAAATACACATTCCAAATGTCTGTGTTGAAAATTCTGTATTGCAGCTGGCCCGCCTTGGACGTAGCGTTCTGCAGCTCCACTCGCTGCCGCCATCGGCAAGCGAGCAACACAGCTCCAGTCACCCAATTTTCTGCGGCTCTATCTCGCCAACAACAGCTCGGAAGCATGCCGAAAATATGCCGACGAACAGCTTCCTCGGTTGCAGTATCGGAGAAATACGGCAGCCAGACGGGGTCGTAACTCCCGCTCAACTCGCGACATCGTCCACACAGCACGGCCGCGCGATCGGCCGGGCGAGCAGTCCCGGCGGCCCGCGCGATCAGTCCAGGCGGCGCGCGCGATCAGTCCCGGCGGCCCGCGCGAGCAGTCCCGGCGGCCCGCGCGATCAGTCCCGGTGGCCCGCGCGAGCAGTCCCGGCGGGCCGCGCGATCAGTCCCGGCGGCTCGCGCGAGCAGTCCCGGCGGGCCGCGCGAGCAGTCTCGGCGGCCCGCGCGAGCAGTCCCGGCGGGCCGCGCGAGCAGTCCCGGCGGGCCGCGCGAGCAGTCTCGGCGGCCCGCGCGAGCAGTCCCGGCGGGCCGCGCGAGCAGTCCCGGCGGGCCGCGCGAGCAGTCCCAGCGGGCCGCGCGAGCAGTCCCGGCGGGCCGCGCGAGCAGTCCCGGCGGGCCGCGCGAGCAGTCCCGGCGGGCCGCGCGATCAGTCCCGGCGGCCCGCGCGATCAGTCCCGGCGGCCCGCGCGATCAGTCCCGGTGGGCCGCGCGAGCAGTCCCGGCGGGCCGCGCGATCAGTCCCGGCGAGCCGCGCGATCAGTCCCGGCGGCCCGCGCGACCAGTCTCGGCGGGCCGCGCGAGCAGTCCCGGCGGGCCGCGCGAGCAGTCCCGGCGGGCCGCGCACCTTCGACGGACTGTCGTGGCATCGCTGATGAGATTCCGGATTGGGGCCGGGACCATGGTTATTGGTTACCCAGCGGCAGACCGGCCACTCGACGCTGATTGTCTGTGCTGTCACAGTGCCACGGGGAGATCTGACACAGTGACACAGGGAGAACTGACACAGTGTCACAGGGAGAGCTGACACAGTGTCACAGGGAGAACTGACACAGTGCCACAGGGACAGCCGTCACAGTGTCACAGGGAGAGCCGTCACATTGCCACAGGGAGAGCCGTCGCAGTGTCACAGGGAGAGCCGTCACAGTGTCACAGGGAGAGCTGTCACAGTGCCACAGGGAGAGCTGATACAGTGTCACAGGGAGAGCTGACACAGTGCCACAGGGAAAGCCGTCACAGTGTCACTGGGAGAGGCGTCACAGTGTCACAGGGAGAGCCGTCACAGTGTCACAGGGAAATCCGTCACAGTGTCACAGGGAGAGCCGTCACAGTGTCACAGGGAGAGCTGACACAATGCCACAGGGAGATCCGTCACAGTGTCACAGGGAGAGCCGTCACAGTGTCACAGGCAGAGCTGACACAGTGCCACAGGGAGATCCGTCACAGTGTCACAGGGAGAGCCGTCACAGTGTCACAGGGAGAGCTGACACAGTGCCACAGGGAGAGCCGTCACAGTGTGACAGGGAGAGCCGTCACAGTGTGACAGGGAGAGCCTTCACAGTGTCACAGGGAGAGCTGACACAGTGGCACAGGGAGAGCCGTCACAGTGTCACAGGGAGAGCCGTCACAGTGTCACAGGGAGAGCCGTCACAGTGTGACAGGGAGAGCCGTCACAGTGTCACAGGGAGAGCCGTCACAGTGTCACAGGGAGAGCTGACAGTGTCACAGGGAGAGCTGACACAGTGGCACAGGGAGAGCTTACACAGTGCCACAGGGAGAGCTGTCACAGTGTCACAGGGAGAGCCGTCACAGTGTCACAGGGAGAGCTGACAGTGTCACAGGGAGAGCTGACACAGTGCCACAGGGAGAGGCGTCACAGTGGCACAGGGAGAGCCGTCACAGTGTCACAGGGAGAGCCGTCACAGTGTCACAGGGAGAGATGGCACAGTGTCACAGGGAGAGGCGTCACAGTGGCACAGGGAGAGCCGTCACAGTGTCACAGGGAGAGCCGTCACAGTGTCACAGGAAGAGCCGTCACATTGTCACAGGGAGAGCCGTCACAGTGTCACAGGGAGAGCCGTCACAGTGTCACAGGGATAGCCGTCACAGTGTAACAGGGAGAGCCGTCACAGTGTCACAGGGAGAACCGTCACAGTGTCACAGGGAGAGCCGTCACAGTGTCACGGGGAGAGCCGTCACAGTGTGACAGGGAGAGCCGTCACAGTGTCATAGGGAGAACTGACACAATGTCACAGGGAGATCCGTCACAGTGTCACAGGGAGAGCCGTCACAGTGTCACAGGGAGAACTGACACAGGGAGAATGTCACAGGGAGAGCTATCACCCGATCAGACACCTGACCGTCGCGGAGTCGCGGGAAATGCACGACACGCCACCGGTGACAACGTTTAAACCAGTGGTTATCAGCGTCACGGGTATGGTTACCCCATTGTGATGGCCAGAATGATTCGCTACCCCTCCTCATTGCATTGTGCAGTCCGCAGTTCTCGGCTTCAAGTTATGCGGTACAGCCAGAGGCGCACACAAGGGGGGGGGGGGGCAAACGGGCCCGTCCCCCCCTACGAAATGCGGGGCCCCTCTGAGGTGGCCTCGTGGGGCCCCTCTGAGGCGGTCCCGTGGGGCCCCTCTGAGGCTGCCCGGTGGGGCCCCTTTTTGGTTGTATTTTTTAAAATAAAAATCCGGATTTTTTTACAAATGAAAGTAAAAGTTGTACATTTTATATTTGCATCCGAAGGGCCCAGAAGCGCGCACAAGGGGGGGGGGCACATGGGCCCGTGCCCCTTGCGAAATGCGGGGCCCCTATGAGTCCCCGCATTTCGTAAGGGGCCCCGCGGTGGGGCCCCTTTACGGACAGCCCCCCCCCCCCCCCGCGGTGAGGCCCCTGTCCGGTTGTATTTTTGTTTTATAAAAACAAAAAATCCGGATGCATGGCCACACATGACAAATGAAATGGCCATGGAGACATGAAAAGTGAGAAAGCGTTCATTTTTTATTTTCATCCGAAGGGGCCCACCGCAAAAATATAGAAAGCGACGTTATCGCGAAAATGTGTAACGGGTCGAAGCTCTAAGGAGAACAAATATAAATATATAAAATAAGACGCGATGTGTGCCTCATACCAGAGGCGCACACAAGGGGGATACACTGGCCCACGAGCCTCCCCTTATGTCCGGACAGGGACCCACCCTCTAATGGTGGGTCCCTGTCCGGTTGTATTTTTATAAGAAGAAAATTCGAATGTATTTTTTCCACAAATGAAGTGAGTTTGTATTTTCTATTTTCATCTTAGCACATCACGACTGTCCGCGGCCGGTGACGTAATGCGCCAATGTGCATTCGTGAATTCATTCAAGCGTGCGTTCGGTATCTGGAAATTGTTTTCCTTTGAATATTCTCCGCTGGATAATTATCGCCGATAATTTTCCCTTCGCGCGTTCGGCATCTACTCTGTCGGGGATAATTTTCAGTTAGAAAATTATCGCTCCGCAGAGCGTTCGGTATCTGCAAGCAGAGGCGCACACAAGGGGGGTGCACACGGGCCCGTGTCCCCCCCCCCTTGCGAAATGCAGGGCCCCTCTGAGGCGGCCCCGCGGGGGCTGAGGCCATTATTTTGTTGTATTTGTTTTCATTTAATACAAATCCGGATTTATATTACAAATGAAAGTAAAAGTGTTACCTTTTATATTTTCATCCGAAGGGCCCAGAGGCGCACACAAGGGGGCACACGGGCTCGTGCCCCTTACGAAATGCAGGGCCTCTATGAGGCGGCCCGGTGGGCCCCTGTCAGTGGTATTTTTTTAATACAAAAATAACAAAAATCCAGATGTATATCTTACAAATTAAAAGTGAAAGTTTGCATTTGTTAAATTCATCCGAAGGGCCCCACCGCGAAAATATGGAAAGCGACGTTATCGCGAAAATGTGTAACAGGTCGAAGCTTTAAGGAGAGAAAAAATAAATATATAAAATATGACACGAAGTGTGCCTCATACCAGAGGCGCACACAAGGGGGACACACTGGCCCACGTGCCCATCCCCTTACGAAATGTGGGGCCCTCTGAATACGGCCCGCGGGGGCTGGGCCCCCTGTTTGGTGATGAAATTTTGAAATTTATTAAATTCGAGCCCCTCTAAGGCGGCTCGGTGGGGCCCCTGTGCGATTGTATTTCTTATAAGAAGAAAATTCGGATGTATTTTTTCCACAAATGAAGTGAGTTTTTATTTGCTATTGTCATCATGCACACCACGACTGTCCGCGGCCTGTGACGTAATGCGCCCATGTGCATCAGTGCATCTATTCAAGCGTGCGTTCGGTATCTGGAAAATGTTTTAACCTTCGCCCGTGCAGCGTCCGATCAATGCGTGACCGTGCTGGGGGGGGGGGGGGGGTACAACCCCCCACTCCCTCTAGCGTTTCGCCCCAATTTGTCCAGGGGCCAATTGAGCCCATACACGGCCTAACAAACCTGCTCAGTGGCCTCTCGAGCATGTCCATGGGCCCATTGAGTATGGTCAGGGGCCTCTCGAGCCTGGCCAAGGGCCCATTATAGTCTGCTTTGGGGTCTCTTGAACCTGTCCAGGGGCCATTATAGGTTTCCCAGAGGCTCATCGAGTCTGTTCCGGGGCCTCTCGAACCTGCCCATAGGCCATTAGAGCCTGCCCGGAGGCCTCTCGAGCCTGCCCAGAGGCCCATTGAGTCTGTTCAGGGTCCTCTCGAACCTGCCCAGGGGCCTCTCGAGCTTGCCCAGGGGCCCATTGAGTCTGTTCAAGGGCCTCGTGAACCTGTCTAGGGGCCATTAGAGTCTGTTCAGGGGCCTCTGGAGCTTTCCCAATGTTCCATTGATCCTGTTCAGAGGCCTCGCGAACCTACCCAGGGGCTATTCGATTCTGCTCAGGGGCCTATCGGCTTGCCAAGTGGTCATTGAGTCTGTTCAGGGCCCTCTCGAGCTTATCCAGAGGGACATTGAGTCTGTGAACGGGGTCCTCGAGCCTACCCAGGGGTTGCTGGCCGTCGCCTGAAGCGCCTGCTATAGCTGGAGCGCCTGCTAGCCGTGGTCGGCGCGGTTGTAATGAGCGTAATGTGCTGTATTCTGACCCACCTGGTGCAATGTTTTCTTGGGCTTAAAAATGGTAATTTGATAAGTTTGATGCGTTTTTGAATTCGGGAGGGGAGTCCCGGTGGTAGTACAAAACAATTTAACAATTTTCCTCTCAAGAGAGTGTGTGCTGCAATATTTGTCAGCCAGGGGCGTCGCCGACGGGAGGGTCGGAGGGGGGGGGGTCTGGGCAAATTTCCCCCTCTTTTAGAAGACGGGGGAGGGGGGGTCGACCCCCCCCCCCCCACATCTTTTGCGGGAAAAATTAACAATTTATCGTAAAAATTGCCTTTGTAGTGCATTCAAAATCCAGATATCTAGTGTCAAAAACTGGAAAATTTCGCGCCGCTTCGCGGCATGACACAAGTTTCGCAATTGCTTATACAAATTTGGAAAATGGAAAAAATAATTTCATTAAGTGTCTGGCAGAGGTTCTCCTTGGCGGTAATTGCTGGCTCCAGGGCCCATTCCCTTCATAAAATATTCACTTTTAAGTTTCAAGCAGGCTACATGTTTAGCTAGTTTGCCGAGTTCCGAAAAAGGCGACGCGAACGCAAAGACGAGGAGATCGGCACCCGGAAGCTGCTCCAGCGGTGCACAATTTGCTGGACCGAAGAGCTAATTGCGGGAACAGGCCAGGACCATCTCCCCAACCCATCTCACCTCACGGTCTGGTTCCAATATTAACATTTCGTTTTCCAGGACGTAAAATTAAAATTGTCACGCCGCTTCCCGGCGTCACATCGGTAGTCATCATCATAACGAAGCCATAATCATCGTCATCGGTTTGTCGTAACGCTGAATTGAATGAATAACATTTTTATGTTATTATCCGAGCTACAAGGCCCACCCCACCGCCTATATTTCTAGGTTTTATCAGGCAAAACCGTAAAAATTTCGTGCTGCTTCGCGGCGCTAACTAACAAGTATGTACATACCTACCTACTATAACATGAAAATACACATAAAAAAATGCTGCAAAGGCTTAAATACACGTATCAAAATGGGGGTACATTTTTTCGTCATTTCAGCCGCCCTCACACTCAAAAGCCGACCCTCCCCTGTTGTCAGCTAAGATATGTTTTCTCTCCTGTACGTAACAATACAAATTAGTAATGCGCTCAGTACAATGCCTACTGAGAGTCCTGGTCCAATCCAGCTCATCAAAAGTAGACGAAGAAAATTTAATAAAAAGGGGGCCTCACAAAATAAGGTGGCCGAAATCCGTAGAGTTTTTCATATCCAGGGGTATTTTTGGGGGTGGGGGCCTCTCCCAGGGGCTTCCCCCTCCTTTCTGAAGATCTGGCTGCGCCCCTGCACTTTATGTACAGTTTTTACTGCTTTGGACAGCATCTAACCGCCCATATCTGCACAGAAAAAGGTCTGACCTATATTGTACTCGCCCATAGTCGCCGCCGCAGACGCCAGGCTCTGGCCTCTGGCGCAGTGCTGGGGCGGCGGCAGCGGCACCCAGGGGCGTGCTCGGACGAATGGATCGCTTTAGAGCAAAACAGGCCGAGCCTCGCAGCCACGATCATATCGGTCTCACGGGGGCAAATTCAATCCCTGGAATCTGTGTTTAGTCGGGCCGTGTGGCGGCTCGGCGGTATCCGTCATTTATTTACGGGGCGCGGCCTTTGAGGCGGCGCCTCGAGCACCCTTCATGTGGGCCCGATGGCGGCCGCACACAATACTGCCGGCGGTGTCGTCTGCGACTCTGTTGTTCTCCGGCCGCCGCCCAGAGAGCTGAGAGGACCCGCCAGTCGAGAGTGCGCCGTGTGTGTGCTGGCGGCCCGCGCCCCGCTCAAAAGCTGAACCGGAAATCCGGCCGCAGCGGCAATTAGTGTCTGGGAGTCCGGGAAAGTATCGACAAGGGAAAAATTGAAGAGCTCTCTAACGAATGGCGGCAATGGAATGGTTATTCAAACTGTGGTGATGATGGTGGTGGTGATGGTGGTGGTGATGGTGGTGGTGACGGTGATGGTACACACACACACACAATATGAGAGCTTCAAAATGCGGAGATTTTGACAGGGAACTATCAACTCACCGGATGTGATTGTTTAGTCGGCTCTGTGATTGCCGTTAGTATGTCGTGCAGTTATATCCCCATCGATAGGCTGTCTTAATGCTATCGTCGTCACGCATCGTGATGGGGCTTCTGCCCCGTCACTTTCAACCACGCGCTGATGGGCTCCTGCCCGGTCCCCTCCCTCAGCCGGTGGAGCCCTGGTGAGTGTCGGGCGCCGCCTGTCGGCCCGCCACCTCGCCTCAGTCGGTCCATCAGTCGGGTCAGAGCAGGCTGTCAGGCGGGGCCAGGCCGGTGTCGGTTCGGCTGGCGGACGGCCGTGCTGGTCGGTCCTGACAGAGACATGTCGGTCCGGCTCCGGCTCCGGCTCCGGCTCCGGCTCCGGCTCCGGCTCCGGCTCCGGCCAGGGCGCGCTCGCGCTGGAATATTCATGGCGGGGCATGCTGTCCTGTATTCATGAACTGTGGGGCGCGGCTCATGGATACGGTGTGGCGGAGTTGTGGCTTCTCACCACTGCTGTGCCAGTCGGCTGCGCGCTGCCAGCCGTGGCACGGCCGCCCGATCCCTGGAGCGCGGAGGTCGGAGCGATGTATCTGCCTCCTGTTCCGTATGGTCCTGGCTATTAACTATCTCTTAACCTGCCATAGCTCGGCTGACGCTCTACTGGCCTTTCAATGGCATTCTGATTCAACGGAGCTGCTCCGTGGTGGTTAAGCCTTCGAGTTGTCTGCCATCTTCACTAGTTAACAAACCAGCGTAGCTCTCCCTCATCTTATATTCCGGGGCGTGACTACCACATCAGTGCACTCTGAACAGTGGCGTTAACTACCTTTAATTCAGTTCCCAAACTATTCGAATCGGTGAATGCTCAGACACTCATTTGCTGAATTCATGGACATACGACAAAGTTTTAGGCCATGCCATATGCATAATACATTTATGATGAGCACATTGTAGCAGACACAATCTGGTCACCACAGTAATAACTGTCTCCTTTCATATTACAAACGACCCCTTTAGCAACATCTGCATTTTACATTCAACAAGTACAGCAATATGTTCACCGCATACAAGTGAATGGATCCCAGAAAAGTATTCTAGATACAAAATGTTGGGGGAGAAATCCAACAACAGATCTAGAATACCACCAGATCTCGCAAGAAAATGCATTAATGTTCGTGGATTCTATTGCAATTTGCATTTCGATATACAATTTTGCTTTATATTCGTGATCCGACGGAATCCCGTGTCAAAGAACCCTTGGAATCTTAGATCCTACTAGACTGGATCCCACATTAACGTTTTATGTAGTTCCAGGTTCTCAATACAAACAAATAAAAAGCAAATCGAACTTTATCAGGTTCATCGAAGGCATGCTCTAAAATATTGATAATATCTGAAATTTTGGATCAAGAGTCAATAGATTACGTGTTCTTATTTTGGATCTGAAGGACTCCGCCGCAAAATTCGTAAGATGGTTTGCGATTGTGGTACATCTTTTAACATACATTAATAATATAGATTACCAACAATCTGCTAACCCAACGTATCCTTCTCCGTTTTCTTATACACGGATCCAAATTTGCCGTTGCTTTGTGATCCCATTTCCTTGGGATCGAATCCCATATCTTTATCCGGGCACATGTCTGATTTCAGTCCCGCAGTATACACTCGGGGTGACTTCTGCTGCGCTTCGTTACCTTATAGGGCCTTCGTTACCACACCTCTCCCCTGACTCCCAACATATATGTTAGCTTCGCTATATTATCGTGGAGTCTTTGCGTCCTAAGCTTCTCTTTGACTGATAAAATATGTATTTATGTTTTCGCCAGTCCTGATGCTGTTGTAGCAGTCGCCTTTCATGTTACTGCTTCATCCGTTGTCTTGGCTGCCCCCCCCATTTTAATGCGTTTTAACGGAAGGCTGATTTGCATTGTTATCAGGCAAGTTTGTTTGAGAAAGTATTTTAATAATTTTGTAAAGGTTGAAAATGCATTTAAAGATGTTTAACACCTGACTGATGATAAGCTAAGGCATTGCTGTATTGTAAATGCACATATTTGGAAAACATGCAATATATGTGTGCTCTCGCGAAATATGTGCTATTTCATTGGTAATGCTTGTTTGTTTGTTTATTGTTTGTTTATTGATAAATCACCAACAGGCACAAAACCCAGTTACAGGCGAAGTCAGGAGATACAACTATATATACTATAAAACTATATATATAACTATATATAAAACTATGCGCTGCACTTTTCCCATAGTATGTGTTGGCTGGCTATTAGGTCGCAAAATTGTTTATTATGGGTCTTCAGCTATCTTCTTATTATCCGTTTCATCGAAACTGTTCCCTTTTAAGTATAAATTGTTCACCGCCCGTAATCTACAGTTGACTTTGTATATGTCTAGCCGTGTCTTTCTAATGGGACTTCTCGCTGTCCTCTGCAGTGTTAAGACTGAGAGTGTACTTGCACTCTCCCCGCGCCTAACCACTGAGCCTCTTTCACAGCGGACCAGTCTGTTTGTGAGAGCTGTGTTACCCGACCATTGACCCTGGTCTCCAGTGTTCTATTGCAGCGCAGTTCTTTGGATCTCAGTGTGACGCGCCCTAGGTCCTGAGATGACTGTTTTACATCAGACCTTGGTTTCTATGATTCACTCACAGCAGGCCAGGTTCCGGTGGACGCCAGTGTAACATAGATCCGGTTTTTGTGCTCCCGGCCGCAGTGTAAGGTTGAGTAGCACAGACCGGGCTGCCTATGCTCCAGTGTAGGTAGCTGAGCGGGTGGGCGGTGGCTTCAGTGGGTCCCCGCCCGGACTGCGGGCCGGGGCGGCCTGTGTGGCTGTGTGCTGCTGCTGCTGCTGCTGCTGAAGTTTCAGCAGATGGGCGGTGGCTTCAGTGGGTCCCCGCCCGGACTGCGGGCCGGGGCGGTCTGTGTGGCTGTGTGCTGCTTCAGTGGGTCCCCGCCCGGACTGCGGGCCGGGGCGGTCTGTGTGCTGCTGCTGCTGCTGCTGCTGCTGAAGTTTCAGCAGATGGGCGGTGGCTTCAGTGGGTCCCCGCCCGGACTGCGGGCCGGGGCGGTCTGTGTGGCTGTGCGCTGCTGAGCTGTGCGCGCTGTGCTGACTGTGCAGACCGACCCTGCCCCCGCCACTGGTGCCGGGCCGCGCCGCGCCCTGCTGCTCGATGTGGCTAACCCTGCGCCAGTTTTGTCGGCGGAGCAGCGCACTGTCCGCCAGCGGCGCTTCTTTTGTCTAGAGCTTAGTCGGCGTGTGACGCTGGTGTCTGTGCCGCCGACGAGCTGTCGCCTCTGTCGCGCTTGCCGCGGTGATGTGCTTCTCTGCCGCCGATCCGCTGTTTGTCTGTCTGTCTGTCTGTCTGTCTGTCTGTCCGGGGAGTGTCCGGGACAACACCTGTCGGCTGCAGACTCCGGTGCAGCCGCGGGACACACCGCGCGCGTGCCAGCGGGACCGGCTTTAGCGCATGCACGCTGCGGCGCTGACATGCTCAGCTAACTCTGGCCATACTCTGGCCCCCGCTGTGACCGGAGAGCGGACGTCACCGGTACAGGTGCGGACATGCACGTCTCCGCCACCGCTGCCCGGTGACTGGCCCTGCGTGGCTTGTCTCGCCGCCTGTCTCGGTGCCGTGACGATGACTGTGTCTGCGTGACTGTGATTGTGTCTGCGTGACTGTGACTGTGACTGTGACTGCGCGGCGCCACACGGCGCTGACCTCCGCTGATCGGCCCCCGTTCTCCCACCTAGACGGACCGACCGTAGTGGCCATAAATTTGATGATCCGTAGCATTGCTCGCATTGACGATGTCACGATGGTAAGTGCCCTCGGGTCACGCTACTTCTAGCGCTAGCGTTTGGCATGGAATGGTCCGCATCCGCCGCACTCGCGGCCGTCCGCATTCCGCTGTCCGCCTGGTGGGAGTCGAAGCTGTGTCCGCGTGTCGCTACAGGTGGCATGCCGCCCTCCCGCTGGCCTCGCTGGCTTCTAGCTCTGCGTCGCCTGCCGTCCCGTGCTGCCCGCCCGTCCGCCCGCCCTCCGGAGCCCGGCATTCTGTACATACTCACGCGGTCTCACCCTAGTGGCCGGCGTAGGTGAGCGGTGTGCGGCGGAGTAGCGCCGCCGCCGACCGAGCCGCGCGCCGTCGCCGACCACTGACGTCCCGCCGTGTTTGTTTGCGCCAGTGGACCAACCCACACATGTGTCCGTGAACATCCTCATCAGGTCGATCAGTAAAATAGATGACTACAGCATGGTGAGTTCTGTGTAGTCCCAGAGTGGACGGCCGGCCAGCGGCGGGCGGTGCCGCCCCCGCCCCGGCCGGCCGCCGCCGCTCGGCGGCGTGGCATGCGCATGCGACTAACGCACCTCCGCGATGGCGAATCTGTTGTTTTAGTGGCGCTGCTGCTTGATTGACTGGGGAAATAGGATTTGCATCGACGCGCAGCGGTGCGGCGTGGGAGCCGGCGCGTGGCGGGACAGCTGGCCGCGCCGGCTGAGATTGGCCCGCTGGGACGAATCGGTCGATGCTTCTTCCACTTCTGTCCATTCTTCATCGCCTATGTGGGTCACCTTCATTTCTGTCTCTCCCTCCCCTCTGCCTCCTTCTCTTCTTTCTATGTCTCTTCGTATTTCTGCCTTCGTCTCTTTTCTTGTCTATTTCGGTGGAACAGTTTTTTTTTGTCTGAGCACCCCCGGTTGTGTTTCACCTGCGTGCTGTTCTATTAGTGTTCCGGTCGCTGTCGTCGCCTGGTTGTGTCGCCGGCCGTCGCCGATACCGCAGCCGGCCACCGGCGGCCGCTGCTGCCGCTGCTGCTGACCACAGCGGACCACGGCGGCCGCTGTAGCCGGCTCCAGCGGACCACGGCGGCCGCTGTAGCCGGTCCCAGCGGGCCACGGCGGCCGCTGTAGCTGGTCCCAGCGGGCCACGGCGGTCGCTGTAGCCGGTCCCAGCGGGCCACGGCGGCCGCTGTAGCCGGTCCCAGCGGGCCACGGCGGCCGCTGTAGCCGGTCCCAGCCAGTGATAGCCAGCCACAGCGAGCTTCGTCGGCCGAGACAGAACACGGCACACTATACGGCTCACGGCGCTGCCAGCGGAGCGTGCTGCCGAGCTGATCAGGAGCGGCCGTCAGTCGGGTCAGTCGGGTCAGTCGCCGCCGCGTCCCAGATCGCATCGCCCAATCATCAATCAACAGCGGGCCGTCTCGTCACGTTTTGCTCCTTGAAACCCCGCCGGGAGAGCGATCGCCGAGCGAAGTTGGCGGATACGGCGGCTGTGGGCTGCGACGTCAGCCTGCGGCCCGGTCTGACGGCGACCTGCAGCGGCAGAGTAACACCGCGCCCGACTGGCCGCCGCGGCCGGAACCCAGCGGCGCCGCCGTGCTGAAAATGTCTCCCCGGCTGCCGCACACAGCCGCTCGGCAGACAGCGCGGCGCCCGGCTGTCCGCCCGCCGCCGCCGCGCTCCCCACGGCGCGCGCCACCGCGCCAGCATCGTAAACAGCGCGCCACACCGCCGCGCCGGCCGCCGGCGTGTCGGGGCGCGACGGATGCGGGGGGGGGGGGGGGGGGGGGGGGGGCGGCGATGGAGGCGGTGGCGGTCCCTCCGGCGCACATCAACCACACCCGCCTCCCGGGGCGCGTCGGAGTCGACTCGGGCCGGCCCTGTTTACTGCCGCCGTCAGTTATTAAATGAACGCTGTCCCGGGCGACGCCGCGTGTGCCGCCCGGCTGCCCCTCCCCCTCCCCCCCCCCCCCCCCCCAACAGAGCGGCGCGGCGCGAGCCTCCAGCTGACCCAGAATCGCAGGCTGGGCTATGTAGCCCGGTGAAATAAGCTTCAGCCTGTCCAGCGAGATGGGACAGGCTGAAGCTCGAATACAAGTGACGTTTTCGTCTTGTCAAGGGAATACAAGGTGGGCGTACGCTGCGATTTGTCTCCCGTCACGATATATTCACGGACATAGCTCAGTGTGCGGTACATGGACCGCGAACGGACGGGACAGCAAAACAGTGATTCACAGTCAGCTGCGACTGCTGACACGTGACCAGCCGGCTGTCGCGGACCACACAGTCGCCGTCCGCTGGCCCGGCGGAGGCGGCGGCGGAGCAACTGTGGGCCGACCGAGCCGTGCCCGGGAGCGGTCTATTTGCACGGGCACTGCGGGGTGCCCCCAGTCTCTCACCCTGCCCAGTCTCGGCGGCGGAGCGACTGGGCCGACCGAGCCGTGCCCGGGAGCGGTCTATTTGCACGGGCACTGCGGGGTGCCCCCAGTCTCTCACCCCGCCCAGTCTCGGCGGCGGAGCGACTGGGCCGACAGAGCCGTGCCCGGGAGCGGTCTATTTGCACGGGCACTGCGGGGTGCCCCTAGTCTCTCACCCTGCCCAGTCTCGGCGGCGGAGCGACTGGGCCGACAGAGCCGTGCCCGGGAGCGGTCTATTTGCACGGGCACTGCGGGGTGCCCCTAGTCTCTCACCCTGCCCAGTCTCGGCGGCGGAGCGACTGGGCCGACAGAGCCGTGCCCGGGAGCGGTCTATTTGCACGGGCACTGCGGGGTGCCCCCAGTCTCTGGGAGACGGAGCTCGGCTCTCAGTGGCGAGTTGAACGTTCTCGGAGATGGCTGGCGATGATGGCGATGATGATGGAGATGGAGATGAGATGGCTGGCGCCGCCGCGAAGTGCAGCGACACTGCACCGCGCGGCGGCGGCTCTGCGGTGCTCCAGGTTTGGGAGAAGTGCGCACCGCAATCAAAGCTTTTCGGGTGTGCATGAGAAGGGCATGGATATGGTGTTGAGCCGATGGCGGCTTTTGATCGTGTGCTGTTGTGCGTTGATACTAGTTGGATTGCTGGTTGAGCCGTGCACCTACATGTTTTTGCTGAGCGATTTTATTGCTCACACATGCAACTCAGCTAATTCGCACAGCTTGCTTGAAACAAATATGTACAGGCTACAGCGTATTTTATTGAACTGAATATACTCAAGTATCCAATGTAATTAATATAAATTTTAAATATGACATGACCTTGCCTGCAGTGTCATCAAAAGGCACTGATTGTTTTACTGATGAAGTTACTCACGTGTTCTGCATATATACTGCAATGTTTCATAACACCATTTTGTGCAGTGTCATGTGAAAGTTTGCAGACTTGTCTGATATCAGCGCTTTTGCCGTGTCTGCGCTGTTGGCCCGCGCCTCTGGCGACCCACTGCCGCCGGCTCTATGACCTGAGTCCAACAGTAAACACAGTGTTACAAAATATACAAAACAGTGTTGGTCACAGTTTCTAAAAGTCGTTTCTTCTGTATCTTATCAACGAAATATTTGTATTGTTTTATTATGTAACATAATTTCAAAATTTCCCGAAATTTTGTGGCATGTTTTTGCTGTAGTGTCACTTTTGGTGGTGAGACGGCGGCAGTCTGGTCAGCTGCCTTTGGCGCGGCGGCGGCGTCCGGTGCTGGCACTAAGCGTCCGCCGCTCGTTACAGGAGTACAGCGTGCAGCTGCTCTTCAGGGAGAAGTGGAATGACGAGAGGCTCCAGTTTGATGACATGGGAGGTAGGTGGTTCAATACGGCGCGCTGGCGACGTTTGCCGGCGCTGCCACAGCAACCGGCCGTGTTGGTCGCACGGCCGGCCGGCCGGGAGTGCGCCGTCGCTCGCCCGGCGCCGCGGCTCTCTCCTGGCGTACAAAACAGCATAGCTTCGACCGGTATCGACTGTGGCTGGCAGCGCGCGGCGTGTACCGACCTCTGAGAACTGCGAGCCTCGGTACCGCCACCGGCCAGACACCAACAATGCCCCCCCCCCCCGCCCCGCCCCTGTGTCAACGGAGCCGGGCACTGCAGCCACGGAATATGGCGGAACTCGGGAATACAGCTCCCGACTTCCCAATATTATGAATTTATGCTTTAATCTTATATTGGTTGACGCTGGACAATTGAAGTTCGGCAAACTGTGTTAATTGAACAATCAAAGCAGAAATTAATGTAAATACTGCACTACGTTGTTATTAACTGTTTCGTTCTTACAGACTTTTGGAGTTGCTCTTTCATTAAATATTTGTATTGGAACATTTCGATTGGGTGTGCTCTCGGATCATTTCCCTAAGAACATTTTGTTTGGATCCCGGACTTCATGACTCGAATGTTAATGGTAGTCCCCAGCTCGTCATGTAACCTTGGCAGCTGTACCTTCTTATGACGCAGATTGTCCCAGTCCGGGGCAGGCAGCGCACGTTTCTCGAACTCGAGCTCGAACCCAGGTCGACTAAAACGGATTCTGTCTTGTCAGAACTGGAATGGAGTTAGCCTTGTGGCCAACAAGGCAACGGGAGGGAGGCCTTCATGTTCTGGGATTCTTTATCGAATAACTTCGATTATATTCATTGTATGTTAAACCCATTGCTCTTAGGCTTGCTAATATGTGATTCCTGCAGCACTCATCGTGTTTAACATTTCTTATTAAGTGGTTTTACTGTTTATATAGTGTCAGTAATCGAACGTCGAGCCTGAAGCCTGCGTTGACGTTGACGTTGACGTTGACGCTGGCGCTGACGCTGACGCTGACGCTGACGCTGACGCTGACGCTGACGCTGACGCTGACACTGACGCTGACGCTGACGCTGACGCTGACGCTGACGCTGCTGACGTTGACGCTGACGCTGCGCCGACGCCGCCAGGTCGTGTTAACTACCTGACACTGACTGACCCGCGGCGAATCTGGATGCCCGATCTGTTCTTCAAGAACGAGAAGACCGGCCACCTGCACGAAATCACCATGCCCAACATGTACATCCGGATATACGCCGACGGCGGGGTACTCTACAGTGTCAGGTAGGTCAGCCGGTCAGACGGACCGGGGCAGGGTACTGACCTCAGCAGGTCAGACGGGGTGGGAAGGAGTACAGCCACACTATTTGAAGTAGTATGAGAGAAGGCGCGAGTCGAACTGGGTGAACACCGTCAGCACGTCGGTGTCTCCCACGTCACATCAAGTTGTTTGTGTGTATTCTACCAAAAGCATGCCACGATATAATTGCTTACGCTTATACGCTATTTCACAAATCACTGCCCTACCAAACTTGGCCGATGTGCAAGGTGACACTTGAATCAGACACTGCTCAAATGCAACAGAAGCGCCGAACTTTTCGCGTCTCAATGCAAGTTAGCTGCCCGCCAGTCGCCTAAATCGGTGTTATATTTTTAAGATCATGGACCCTCAAATGGCTCCGAATGTAATATAGTCATTGTTAAATGGAGCGCATGGCCTTGATCGCGCCAGCGCAGCATAACTGTCTGATGATATGATTGTTTTGGAGCCTCCCATAGTAATCAATCTGACGGAAGGATAAGACACCGCCGCCGGTGTTCGGGACGCATTAATTTACGGCCTAAATGCTCGCTTCAACACAGCACAATATACGACTTCTATCTGGGCGGCGCGGGTTGGACACTGTGTGTTGGGGATGGGCGGCGCGGGTTGGACACTGTGTGTTGGGGATGAGGCAGCGCTGGGGATATGAGCGCCATAAATCAGTCCGGCATTGTTTCGACGCCTTTAAGTCATGACGACCCCACATTGGCGTTTGTCATTTGAGTGGGAATGAGGGCATCTATCTGGGTTCACAATGGGACGGTGTCTATTCATGGCCGTTGCGCTCGTATCGAGGGCATCGCCCGTAAATGATGTGATTTGCTTCTAGCACGAAACTCCCTACTTGTGGTTATCGAGACAATGCATGCATTCAACCCTCAATCAGCATGTGACGTAGGCCGCCATGCATCGGGAAAACACCCCGCAAGTATCTCGTGCAGGGTGTGATTTATGCAAACCTGACAGTCGCTGCCTGCCGGGCACCGTCCTCCAGTGTGGCCTACCGGGCACCGTCCTCCAGTGTGGCCTGCCGGGCACCGTCCTCCAGTGTGGCCTGCCGGGCACCGTCCTCCAGTGTGGCCTGCCGGGCACCGTCCTCCAGTGTGGCCTGCCGGGCACCGTCCTCCAGTGTGGCCTGCCGGGCACCGTCCTCCAGTGTGGCCTACCGGGCACCGTCATCCAGTGTGGCCTACCGGGCACCGTCCTCCAGTGTGGCCTGCCGGGCACCGTCCTCCAGTGTGGCCTGCCGGGCACCGTCCTCCAGTGTGGCCTGCCGGGCACCGTCCTTCAGTGTGGCCTGCCGGGCGCCGTCCTCCAGTGTGGCCCACCGGGCACCGTCCTCCAGTGTGGCCTGCCGGGCACCGTCCTCCAGTGTGGCCTGCCAGGCACCGTCCTCCAGTGTGGCCTACCGGAAGCAATCAACTGCAGTGGGTGTCGAAAATCACACCGACGCTCTCTGTGAACTCGGTAAACTATGATGTAATGCCGCCGATTTCGCGGAATCTCGCAGAGGAGAGTTAGAGGGACCTTTCCGTGACATTTAGTGTTCTATTTGTGAATTAGGGTTCGCTTGGGTGCTTGCAATTCCAGCCATCGAATGGAACTCATACGTGATAGATGTGACCGCTTCCCCTCAGCTGGGGACGTGGTGCAGGCGATTCGCGAGCTAGACCTCGCCTGCCACCGGTGCAGTACAGGAACCATCATGCCATCACCATCACCAAGTCATCCCCAGTCAGTCACTATTTCTCGAGTGCCCGCTGAACTTGTCCTGCCGGATCACAGTTGGAACAGAGGTGTAGAGGCTACTTTAAAATATGTCACCTCTTCTTTCTGAGTTGGCCATGCTTTCCACAGGCCGCCTCGGCCACCATCTCTATCACAGACAGCCTCCTTCGAGTGCACCTGGCCTAGACTAACGGCGTCAGTGTGTGGAGGGCAAGCAAATCGAAGGAAACTTCCGACATCATCGAGGCTTATCAAAATCCTCCACAGACTGCGGGTCCGGGAGCTTTCTGTAAATGCATATAGTATGCGTCATCTTTATGGCATGCGTGAGGGTTATGTGACTACGAATAGGTTAAACTTTC